>VUQH01001050.1:13959-38398 GCA_015106775.1 Etroplus canarensis
ACACACACCCTTCTCTCTCTCTCTCTCTCTCTCTCTCTCTCTCTCTCTCTCTCTCTCTCTCTCTCTCTCTCTCTCTCTCTGTGGATTACTGCTGACTGTCCCAACTTCAGACAGGGATAACAAAAACATGTCTTTGTAAATTATAACTCCATCTGCCCATTTAACAATTAGCTGTTATAATTTGTGTGTCTTTGTATGTGAATTAAAGGATCTACAAGTACCAAGCCCATGGCTATGCCTTCAGCTCTGTGGAAGAACTCCTGGACTCTCTTGGGGGCAGTGGCTTCATTAATATGACCCGAAGGCCGCTCTCTGATTCGCTGCTGGAGCTGGGTGTGTCCCAACGCTTCATTGATGAGGTCATCGCACCAGTCATGAGGATCAACTACGGGCAGAACGTCAGCATCCCCGCTTTTGTAGGTCAGCTGATTGTGAGGAAATGAGTAGCAGTGGAGGAAGAAGTAAGGGGGTGATGGGTAGTGAGGAAACAGGACAAAGACTTTGGTGGCACATTCAGGGCCATTTATGAGCTGAACATCTACCTCTTGATGTAGGTCAGGAGAGAGGAAGGAGAAGAGATACAAATGAAGATGGGAGGAGCTTGAGGGTTGAGAATAGAAGCGAGGAAAGCAAGGTGAGACGGGAGGGGGTGGCCTGTGGGAGCAAGAGAACAGGAAAGCGTGTGGGCAGCTGATAATTGGTTTAAAGCACTTGGTGCTGTCTGTTAAGAGTGTGTGTATGTGTGTTTCAGGAGCTGTGTCTTTAGCTGGTGCCCAGAACAACCTGTGGGCGGTGGAAGGAGGCAACAAGCTGGTGTGTTCTGGCCTGTTGAAGATGGCCAATGCGAACCTGGTGCAGGCACAAGTCAACTCTCTCTCTCCCATCCACTCAGGTACTCCATTCTGATATTTCTTGCTTTATGGGGACTTTTTCCAACAGGGACAGCTTGACTATTGTTTATACTTTATATATGAGTTTGTGTGTGTGTGTGTGTGTGCGTCATCATGGCAAATATGGCCCTAGAGACACACAAAAACGCAAACATTATTTTGGCAGGTATTTAAATACTATATGGACAGAAGTATTGGGCTACATACACATTACACCTACAGGAGCTTTTGTGACATCTCCTTTTAAATCCATAGCCATTAATATGGAGTTGAAAAGGGCCTTCCCCAAATTTTTCCCACAAAGTTGGAAGAATAACAATAACCAAAATGTCTTGTTAAGCTGGAGCATTAAGAGTTCCCTTCATTGAAACTAAGTGGCCCAGGCCAACACAGAAACAGTCCCATAGCTTTATCTCTCCTCCACTAAACTTAACATTTGGCACAATCCAGTCACATTCTCCTGGCATTCACCAAACCCAAATTGTTTTCACTGTTCCAGTGTCTAGTGGTGGTGCGCTTTCCACCACCCCTTCTGACGCTTGGCACAGTGCTATAGTAGAGTAATACCACATATAGTAAATTATGGAATAACTCGGAGGGAAGAAATTTCCCCAACAACTCATTCTTTCACAAATTTTTGTAAAGGCAGACTGCGTGGCTAGGTGCTTGCTTTTGCCTGTGGCAATGGGACTGAATGAAACACCTGAATTCAGTGATCAAGAGGTGTGGCTCAATATTCTTGTCCATATAGTGTATGTATGTCTGTGGGCAGACTTTCTTAAAACAAAATGCAGTCATGACAGTTTACAGGTGAGTATATCTGATCAAACTAAAGAACAAATTCACAGGTGGGTATGCTGTGATATGAGAGTAGTGAGTACTCATGTAACAATAGTTGAATTTGCACCTAAAATAAAGATAATTTTTACTCCCAAGAAGTTTTAGCCAAGAACTTAAAAGTTCCTTTAAACTGTTATTTGTTTGCATTTTCCCATTGACCCTAGAAGTTTTTTGTATTACAGGGGAGGTACTCCAGTACCAGCTAAGCTTCACCACAGCATCAGGGAAAGGATCAGAGCTGTATGACATTGTAGTGTTGGCGACGCCGCTTCAGGCTAGTTTTGGGTCTGGAGTCCAGTTCCAAGGTTTCACCCCTCCCTTTGATCAGCTGCCTGGCAGCTATCACAGCACTGTAGCAACCATTGTCCATGGCTACCTCAACACCTCTTTCTTTGGGTTCCCGGATCCCCGCCTGTTCCCTTTTGCCAGCATCTTGACAACTGAGACACCTGATCTGTTCTTCAACAGCGTGGCTAGCGTTTGTCCCGTCAACATCTCAGCAGGTTTCCGACGTAAGCAGCCGCAAGAGGCTGGAGTCTACAAGGTGTTCTCACCACAGCCGCTGCACAAGTCCCAGCTTAAAATGCTCTTCAGGTCAGCAGTTTTCTTCCCTGCAAAGTAATCCAGTTTCATTAAAGTGTAAAATGCTGTATTATTGTGTGTATTTGCTTGTTTTGTCAAAGCAGTTACATTTTAATTAACTTTTATGTAAGACTGAAAATCATAATCAGAAAGTTAAAACCAGGAAAAATTAGGTTTTTTTTATGTTGAAAAAAATTTGATCATCAAAGTCCTCTAAATACATTCTACTTATTTTGTTTGATATGACAAAAAAGTAATGTATATCACAACCAAACGTTCAGTGCTATTAGTGACTCAGTGACGACAGTAGGCAAATTTAGGCATCGTAAAAGTTTTTATAGTTCAGCCCAAGGAGAACACAAATCTCTATCCAATTTATTTAAATATCAGGACATTTAGCTGAAAACCAAATTGTAACCTTAAGGTGGCGTTAAATGAAAGACTAATGGGATTCATCCTCTTTAATATCTGTACAATAGCTGTTGAAGCAAACACTTTGACTAAACCAGTATTAAACAGGTTTTAAAGTGTTTTTTTCCTTGCTGTACTTTTTAAGGTCATACTACTCAGTGCAGGTGACGGAGTGGCAGGCCTACCCTCACTACGGCAGCAGCCAGGGACTGCCACCTGTGGAGATGCACCCCAATCTCTACTACCTCAATGGGATTGAGTGGGCTGGCAGTGCCATGGAGATGAGCTCAGTGGCTGCCAAAAACATTGCTCTGTTGGCTTACCACCGCTGGAACAGACAGACAGACATGGTGGACCAGAAAGATCTGATGCACAGGATCAAGACTGAACTATGATCTGGTCACTCAATGCCAAGACCCTTTGTAGCAAGGATACATGTCCACGTGTATAGAGTCAGCGCATTTAGGTACACATCCATATGATATATATTTTGGTAAATGCATCAAATATACAAAGTCAGTTAGTATATTGAACATAATCTGACCTTGCTGCATCCTAACTAGAAGTAAACATTAGAAAACTCAAATCAGATCATTTTAATGGCACCATTAAGGATGACTGTGGTCCTGCACTGCTGTCTGAGAGGCCAGTTTCATTTCACTGATTGTCTGTGCCACAGGCATTCCACATAAAGGAGGCATTTTGTTTTGTTTAGGGATTTATTGCCAATGCTAATTGGCAGTTTTCATCCAAAAATTTTGCTGCAAGACCCTTTTCTCTGCCAAGGAATAAGAAAACCAAACAGCCGTGGAAAACACCAGCTGGCATACTGTGTACTGTATGGACTGTTAGGAGATGGCTTGCTGAGTTGCTGGTGGTGTTAATGAACATTATTTATTTTAAATACCAGTTTATGTGGTTGGTATATATTCTTGTAAATAAATGTTTCTATTTCCAAGCCAAGAAAACATTTGAAAAATATGCTGTTTAATTGCTAGCTAATCACTGCAATCATTGATTTAACTTTTAGTCACATCAGCCAGAACTCTGTTGTTTATTACTCTTACTATCTGTAAATGTAGGGACTGGTAATGGACTGGCTGTTGTCACCAATGAGATCTCATTAAAGTAATCTTAGTAGGATTCCTGTAAATTAATAATTATTCAGTGAGTCATTGGTAGCGGTCACTGGTGCAGCGCTCTATTGTCCCTTTCATCAGACTGTTTCATTATCTCCCCTTCCTGCTGCTTTTGTTGCATAATCCAGCGGAAAGAATTTTTTTTTCAGGGAACTGAGCCAACCAGCTTTCACATGAGACTGAATAAAAGCAGAGGACAGATCTGTGGTGGTGCTGCTGCTGCTGATGACCACACATGTTTTTCTTGCAAGCATTTAAGCCTCACTGAGAACCATCTTTTTCTGCTAAGGACTTTGCTCATGCAAAACACCCTTGTAAAGATGTTGGACATTCACTTTGAGAATGGGATAAAGGTTTGTTGACCCAAAAAGAAACCACTGACAGGCGATTTTCCTCATATGATTAGAAATTATCTTGTTTTCTTGATTTCTAATTAATTTGGGATGGATTTGGGCTGAATTGGATTTCTTGTAGACCTTGTGAACTCAGCGGGTTTCAGTTGATGGATAATGTGATTGTGTCATAGGTTAAGAAGTTTCCACATCACTCCAGTCTGATGAAACTGATTTAAAACCCTGTGACGGCTTCAGAAACAGTGGTGAAAATTAGACTGCATAAGTTCAGCTGACTCTGAAAATTTAGATTTTCAAGTTACCGGTACATGTGTGTGTGTGTGTGTGTGTGTGTGTATGTGCATGTGCATGTGTATGTGCATACGTGTCGTGTGCACTTGCGCTTTTAAACAAATAATTCAAATACTGTTTGGACTTTCCATCTCTGTCAGCTTGAAAGGTATAACTGCTGAAAACATGATTTAAAAAGTCGTAAGTGCATCTTAAATTGGGTTTATTTCAGCATAAAGTGTCCTGCTTGATCCTTATGGATATATTAAATGGTAAGTAAGTGTACCTGAGACATTTTAATTATTAAAAAACACCAAAAAGACATTTAAAATGTGTATAGCTGAAAGAGCACTATGGTAGGAAAATATAGATGTAGTCTTAGAGAGTCTTGAGCAATAGTACTTAAAATGGGGAATACTCAGTGAATACTAAAAATCCTGAAGTCAGAATCTTAAGTATCATCACCAAGATGTACTGTGCTAAAATGTGCCATGAGACTAATACCTGTATTGTTATTAAATTTACAAAAAAATAAATGTTCCTTTTGGCTGCTCCCTTGTATTCTCCACCAAGGGGTCACCACAGCAGATTAATCCACATAGGTAATTTGGCAGAGGTTTTACACCAGCTGCCCTTCCTGACACAAGCCTCCACAGCAAGAGGGGCTTGTGTCCCCACCTGGAATCAAACCAGGGAGCTTTCACTTGTAAGGTGAATGTACAAACCACTACACCAGCATTGTCATACAGGAACTTGCAGTGTATACATCATGTTCAGATCCAGTTAGGTGTCTCAGTACTGTGGAACATGGCCTCCATATGAGACAAATCTGAGGGCTTGGCATATTAGAGCAATAGGAATTATTGGATAAATTTACAAACCCAATTTCCAAACATTTGGAGACATTTTTTCCCAATATGCTATTAAAACAAAAATCTGATATGTTAATTGATGTGAACCTTTATTTAACTGGCAGAAGTACAAAGAAAAGATTTTCAATACTTTTACTGACCAACTTAATTGTATTTTGTAAATATGCACAAATGTAGAATTTGATGGTTGTAACACATTCAATAAAACTTGGGACAGAGGTATGTTTACCATTTTGTTCCGTCACCTTTTCTTAACAACACTTTTTAATCATTTTGGAACTGAGAATACTAATTGTAGTTTTTCAGTTGGAAGTTTTGTCCATTCTTGCTTGATACATCAGTTCAGCTGTTCAACAGCCCATGGTCCTTTATCTGATTCTCCTCTTCATGATGCATTATATGTTTTCAGTAGAGCTAGATCTGAACTGGCAGCAGGCCAGTCAAACACACACACACACTTCTGTGTCTACCAAGCCACACTGTTGTAGCTTGTGTAGAATGTGGTCTGGCGTTATCCTGAAATAAGCATGGGCATCACAGAAAGAAATGTGTCCTTGACGGCAGCATATGTCTCTCTAAAATCCTAATATATGGAACCACGTGGTAATCCTCAATGGTACTGTCACATACATGCAGCTAACCCACATTGTGGGCACTGTTGCACCCCCAAACCATCACAGATGCTGGCTTTGTACACATTTCCCTGATAACAATCTGGATGGTCATTTTCATCCTTGACATGGAGGACTCGGCAGCTGTTTTGTTTGGTTTTTTTGGGGTTTTTTTTTACTGAAAATGGCCTGAAATGTGGACTCATCTGACCGCAGCACATGGTTGCACAGTTTTTTGGTCCATCTGAGATGAGCTCCAGCCCAGGGAACTCAGCTGTCTTTCTGCATAGAGTTGATGTGTGATGTCCTCCTTGCGTAATGCAGTTTCAAGTTGCATTTCTGGATGCAGAAACAGACTGTGTTAAGTGACAATGGTTTTCTGAAGTACTCCCAAGCCCAGGCGGCTATATTTCCTATTGTATGTTAGCATAACAGCAGTGTAGCCTGAGGGCTCAAAGACCACGCGTATGTATCATGGGGTTCTAACCGTGCCCTTTTGGCACTGAGATGTCTACATTCTCTGAATCTTTTCACATTACTATACACCGTAAATTTTGAAAGACAAATTCTCGGCAAACTTGAATAAGGAAATGTTCCTTTTGAAATGACTAAAAATTATCATGAATTTTGGCACAAAGGGGTGAGCCACAACCCATCCATACTTGCAAACACTAAGGCTTTGATGTATGCTACTTTTATACCCAATCATGATACCTCACCTGCTTTCAGCTAGTCTACTTATTGTGGAGTCTTCCAAACTGCTGTAACTTTAATATTCTACACATTTTTCAGTCTTTTTTAACTTCATCCCAAATTTTGTTGAGTGTATTGTAGCCATCAAATTCTAAATTTGTGTATATTTAAAAAATGCAATCAAAACAACTGAAAATCTTTTCTTTGTACTTTTTTCAGTTAAAGGTTTGTGGTTCAGGGACCTTTCATTTGTAAGGTGACTGTAAACCACTATACTACAGAGACACTAATTAATGAATTAATATATCACATATTTTTGCTTTATTGCGTTTTGGAAATTATTCCAACTTTTCTGAAAATGGGGTTTGTAGTTGGTTTAAAAATCTATGAAGTGTCACTCTAAAAGTCCACCTGTAAAATGGCATTAATCAACATGTTGTATTTAATATTCCTGATGTACATAATGATGCAGCTTTGGAGTAAATTGCATTTCCCCAACTTTTGTTAAGATAGAAGGATTATGTTGTAGTGTGAGTTTTAGGTTTCAAACAAGGGTACTAAAAAAGATTGACTGCTATCCCTCTTCCCCCAGTCTTTCAGGTTTTATTTTCTCTCTATAATTAGACAGAAGAAAATTGATTTTTATTCAGTAAAGCACAGTTTTGAAAGATAAGCCTGGTTTTTCTTCTGCAGTCATTACAATTTTTTTTAACTCAAATAGAGATGAATATTTTTGACATAAAATGTCTGTCAAAATGCTTAAGTTTTAATCCTTTGCTCCAGTTGGAATATAATCAAAATCAGCCTGACAGTGAAAGGACTTATCACACAATGAATTATTTGTTTTGTTTTTTCTCTGTCAACCTGGAAAGATGACTTTATCTCAAGTAAAAAATGCCTGAGGTTCTTTGTGTGATTCGTGAAGATAAAGACATTAAATGCTTTGAAATATATACTATATTTTCCAGGTTGTCTCATGCAAATTGATGATTGATGTTTTCAGAAACTCTCAAGGCAATAAAACCCATCCTCAGACCTACAACACTGTAATGTAGCATATAATGGGCCTTGTATATCCTCCTGCCTGGCCTCCCAGAAGCATGAAAACAATCACAATGCTGAAAATAGACTGCAAATCTCCTGAGGCTCCACCACTCATATGCACTTTTTCTTCATTCACTCAACCCTACATGGATGATAAGGAAAGAGTCAGCCAAATTAAACCATGATAATGAAATATTTATATGACAAGCACCCTGTTTTATAAAGGCTTGATGATGTGTCACTGTGCTATGAGCTCAGTTAGCAACAAAAAAAGTTAATTAAAACATTTCTATATTGTGTATTATTCAGACTTGATGACTTTAAACCATCAGAAGAAGAAGATGAATGAATTAATGAAAAAAGGAAAACATTTTAAAGGGACTCTGCACATGTTTCAGAAATCTTGCCCAGTTCAATCATCACAACTGGTACCACCCAGCTTCAGAAAGTCTCCCCAGTTTCCCCTTTATTAAGATGTGATTTTCCTCAGAAGTAAAGTTCCTTCTGATTGTGAATTCTGAGGACAACACATCATTTGAAATGAAAATGAAACAACAGCTTCAGTCCGCCTAGTTGTCAGTGAATACACTGAGCATGTCTAATTGTTTTTAAGATAGCTTTTTCTGTATGCCATGTAGAGACAATCCAAGAACACCATTTGAAAGACCTGATTTACTATAGTATCTTTTTCTCAAACATCTTTTAGAAAATTATGAACTGCATTTACAAATGTTTTTGGTGTAGAAGTGGTTAAGAGGAGGGATGGATGGATGGATGGAAACTAACTGCATATAAAAACACATTTTGCTGCAAAAGAGGTAGGTCCATACATTTGAAAAATAATACAGTTTTTGTAATTTTTCCTCTGTACACCACCATGGTAAATTTTAACTCAGACAATAAAGATTTGGTAGAAGTGCAGACTTTCTGTTATAATTCAAGACATTTAACAAATGCATTACATCCATTGTTAAGGAATTACAGCAATTTTTATCCATAAGGACTGTTATTTACACTTAGCTGAAGTGTTGAACCTATGGACATCACCAAATGCTGTGTTCCCTCCCTTGAGATGCTCTGCCAGACCTTTATTTCAGCTCCCTTCATTTGCAGTTTGCTTTTGGGTCTCTGTGCCTTCAGTTTTGCCTTCAAGAACTGAAAAGGTACTGCTGGGTTGAGATCAGGCAACTGACTTGGCCAGTGAAAAATATCCCATTTCTTGGCCTTGAGAAACTCTTGGGTTGTTTTTGCAGTATGCTTTGGGTCGTTATCCATTTGCAATATGAAATACTGTCCAAAAGTTTTGCAGCATTTGGCTTAATCTGAGTATAGCCCTGTACACTTCAGAATTCATCCTGCTACTTCTATTAGCAGTCACACCATCAATTAACAGTGACCTGGTTCCACTGACAGCCATACATCCCTATGCCATAACACTGCCTCCATCATGTTTGACAGATGATGTGGTATGCCTCAGATCATAATCTGTTCCTTTCCTTCTCCATATTTTTTCTTCCCATTATTCTGGTACACGTTAATCTTTTTTTTTTAATCTGTCCACAGAATATTTTTCCAGAATGGAGCAGGCTCTTTTTCTGGTAAAATTCAATCTGGCCTTCCTGTTCTTGTGCATAACCAGTGGTTTGCATCTAGTTGTAAACCCTCAGTATTTATATTCATGTAGGCCTATCTTGATTTTCTCCTCCTGTCTAGAATTTTAAAGGGTTTTACAAAAGGCAAAGAATTGTCCACTGTAGTTGTCTTTCTTAGTCTTCTAGGCCTTTTGGTGTTGCTGAGCTGAGCAGTGAAGTCCTTCTTTTTAAAAATTGCGAGATTGTTGATTTAGCCAGTCATAAAGTATTTGTTATCTCTCTGATAGATTTATTTTGTTTTTTCAGCCTAATAATGGACTCCTTCACTTGTATCAACATCTCTTTGGACCTCATATTGAGAGTTTCATTGAACGGCGGCCAAATGCAAGTTCAACGCTTGGAATCAACTCCATATCATTTATCTACTTAGTCACTTACTCATAGAATAATGACAGAACAGGCCTCACCTGGCCACAAAACTGCTTGTCAGGCAATTGTCCCATTATTTTTAAGCCCTTGAAAATGGGGACTATACATAAAAGTGACTGCAATTCCTAAATAGTTCATCCAGTTCTCTTGTTGAACCCCTCACATTAAAGCTGAGAGTACTTCAATCACATCTTGACTGTTTGATTTAAAATTCTTTGTAAAGAGGCAAAGAAAAAAATGTGTAGTTGTCCAAGTACTTATGAACCGTACGCTATAAAGTTCACACATTTTTATTTTCTGGTATGAAATCAATGTAAATTGCAGATCGCAGTGCTGAGTGGCAAGACAAGTTGCTCTGAGGATGCAGCAAATTCCTGTGAAATCTCATTTCAGCAGAAGCTCACAAATTCCACAGAACTCTCACACATGCACACACACACTCCATATTTCATACTGTCCTCTTCTAGCTGATCCTCTCCCATCCTTGCCAACTTGGCAGATCTTCTTGCAAGCCTTTTGATGTGTCTGTGTGATCTGTTTACTCAGAAGCTATTAAATTGGTGGAAGCCTGTACGACTGCTGAGTTCAACTGACCTGATAGATTCAGACAGGTTGCAAATTAAAGAGAAAAAACTGACACAAATTGTCTTAGCAAAGTGATGGGTTCGCACATTACCAGAACAGCTTCAGTGTGTCTTGGAATTGATTCTACCAGCCTTTGGAAGTCTACTAGAGAGACAGAGACCCCACAGAGCTCTGGTGGTGGAGAGTGCTGTCCAAAATCTTCTATATCCACATGGGCTGAGATCTGGTGACTGCAAATGCCACCCCTCTTTTGTCTCTTGAATGGGGGTGGTCATCTCAGAAAGAGCCAGGCTAGAAATGTTTTATCAGAGCATTTGGTGATCATTAAGAACAACTTTGAAGTGATTTGATTAGAAGTGAGCCTTCCCTCTGGGAAAAATAGATACAAAACATGCCAAGAAAATCCCCCCATTGCATAACAAAGCCTCACCTTAGGTTCCAAGTGATGGTTTTCCCTTCAATTTGTCATTCATCTGCATATCAAGATTATTTTCCTTCTGAATCTCTGTCAACAGCAGTATGCAGGCTTTAGTTACTCTCAGTTCTACTCTACTCAGTTCTAGTTCTGCTGCATCTTGGTATGGTTCAGATGTGGCTTTTTTCATGAAACACTACAGCTTTCAGTCTCATTACTGTGTGCACTCTTGGACATTCTCTCTTGAGTAATAGTGAAACTGAAAGAGATGTGTGGTTTAATTTTCCTAGAAAATTACTGTTTTTTGCTACCCCTCTTTGAATTTTGATCTGAACTGAAAAGCTTCAATTCAGATCAAAATTGAAGTCAGATCATTTCCCCCAGATACCTTTGATAGTAATTTTAGATTTATTAATTGCAGTCTTTATCCATGTTGACACTTGATGGTTTCTTTTTCCAGTGAATGTGTGGGTGGGGGCTGCCTGGGACAGCTGCTTTTATGCCCCCCTGAATAATTTCTTTTGGACTGAACTCAGTGGAGACTTACTGTTAGTCATCTTTTTTGAATAAGAGAGCTATTTCCTTTAAATTATATTTTCATAGCTTTCCACTGGCAGAACTGATCTCTTATGAGTCTGAAAGAAGGCTTCTGTTCTTTATTTACAACTTGCTTTATGATAGGGATTCTTTGTTTAAAAAGTAATGTGCCTGCTATAATGACTGTCATCTAACATTTCTGATTCCAGTTTGTTTTTTATTTGGTTAGCCCCAGATATGCATGTTCATTTGATCTTATCAGGGACTCATATGACAGCTGAGTATCTTCTCTTTTTATTTAGATTAAAAACAGATCATCAATGCACAGAATTTTCAAGCATTAGAAAGGAATTAATCTCTTTTGCTCAGTGTGCCTGACTGCACACCCATAGAGTTTCCTGTTTACATTTAGTGCTAACCGTAGTCACAAAGCCTGACAGGTATGAAAACTTGCACAGTTGTAGTTGTCCTCGCTGTCTCTGCCAGTGGATTTCTTTGTTTCTCATCTTATTTTAAATGTGAATCTGGGGAAGTGATTTTTATTTTATTTTTTTTAAAACAGTGCGCTATCGTCTCTACTAACAGGACCTGATAATGAATCTGGTTGCAGTATTTTATTCATCTGAAGTTTGCTGAGGTATTGTTGTACAAAGGAAGAGTGCTTTTATTTGTTTACTTGCTTTTTTATATCTTGGCAGATAAATATTGCATGCCTTTTGAAAACTATTTAACAACAGAACTGAGGTAGTAATGTTAGATAAGACCAAGATAAGAGGAAATGTGCTGTGATAAGTCGATATCTATGACAGTCATCTATTTTTTTAGGTCAGCGCATAGACAAAATACATTTTCTGCCAGAAGTTTATTCTTAAAAAGCATTTGAAACTATTATTAAATCATCCAATAGGAAAATACAATACTGTGGAAAAGTCGTGTAATTCTTGTAATTATCTTGTATTTTTAAAGTGGTCTTGAGTAATAATTCTCCAGGCTTTCTGGAGGTCTTTCAAAGTTTTTCATTGGGCACTGGCTACTTTTTCCACGTATTTCATTTTCACTCCAGTCCATGTACCTAACTATTTTCAGTGGAATGTTTGTTAAGCCACTTAACATTGAGTTATCAATCATTCAAGCATAATAAAGGCACCAAACCCAAAGGATGAACCAGTGTTGTGTCTACACGTAACAGATGACTTAAAAAATAACACATTTTAAATTGTATCTTTAGGCACTTTATTACTAGCAGCCTGTTGCAAAAAAACATTGCTTGTTCTTATTTCTTTAGTTGAATCTATAAAAAAATTCCAAAGATAACACAGTTTAACAGGCACCAACAAGGTGATTCCCGAAGAGCTATAAGCTGAAAACTTGACATATCTCAGCATGGTGTACAGTGTGTCCTTAAAAAACTTGAGGAAACCAGACAAGTGTAGGACAAAAGAAGAAATGGAAGGCCTAACTGTCTACAGCAGATGAACGATATCTGGAAGTCATGTCCTTAAGAAATAGAAAAATATCCAGAAAATATCCAAAGTCCTGACATAGGACCTGAGAGATGCATCTGACCCTTCAGCTGATCGATCTGCTGTTCACTGAAGCCTCGTCGGGAATGATCTCACTGGAAGGATGGCTGTCAAGAATCCATTTTTAAGGAAGGAAAAGAGGCAGGAAAGGCTGAAGTATATGCCACACAAGAACTTAGCTAAAAATAAGTATCAATAAGTCCTAAGGACTGATGAATCAAAATTTCAAATTTAATTATAATTTCACTTTACTGTGGGATCAACTTATCAGAGAATGGAACAAAAGGCTACCAACATCCAAAGCAGAGCTCTGGAATGTCCTTCAAGAAGCCTGGAGCACCAGTCTTAAGGACTACTAAGAGAGTTCAGGCTGTGTTGAAGAATAAAGATGGGCATAACAAATATTGACTTTCAAGCTGGTTGGAATTGTACAAGCTCTGTTTTGTCTTATGTACTGTATTTCCATTAATGTTTGTACATGTCTCAATGAGCTTTTGTACCTATTTCCCATTTTACTTGCAAAATGTAAAGAATTGAGTTCTTTGCACAGCACTGTAAGAAAAAAGGTAAAAGACAAAACAAAACCAAGTATTTGTAAATGCTTGGTATGCAGACTGTGTCTGTATGGTGTTGAGGAAAAAATGTGTTAATATATGAAAGATAAGAAAATGAAACCTTCTAAACCTTATCTAAAAGTGCAATGTCCCATGAACACTCAATGTTAGACCAGTGAAATAGTAAATATAAATATATATAAATAGGAAAGACAGAAAAAATAATCTTAATGTAAAAAGTGCGATATGTCACATAATTATTATTAGAAATAAGTATCAAAATATTTATATACATACATTTACATACATACATGCTACATGTGTACATGTATACACACATGCACAAACACAAGCGTACTTAAATACACACACATACAGGTGTACATACATATATACATCTGTAAGTCAGTACTTTGTAGAGCCACCTTTTGCAGCAATTACAGTTGCAAGACTCTTAGGATATGTCTCAATGACCTTGGTACATTTAGTCACTAGGATTTTTGCCCAATCTTCAAAGTAAAACTGCTCCAGCTCCTTCAAGTTGGATGGATTCCACTGATGTACAGCAATCTTTAAGTCATGCCACAGATTCTCAATTGGACTGAGGCCTGGGTTTGACTAGGTCATTTCAACACATTAAAATGTTTCCCCTTACACCACATGAGTGTTGCTTTAGCAGTATGTTTAGGGTCATTGTTCTGCTGGGAGGTGAACCTCTGTCCCAATCCCAAATTCCTGGAAGACTGAAACCGATTTTCCTCAAGATTTTTGTTGTATTTAGCACCATCCACCATCCATCATTCCTTCAATTCTGACCAGTTTCCATTCCCTGCTAATGAAAAACATCCCCACAGCATGATGCTGCCACCACCATGCTTCACTGTGGGGATGGTGTTCTTGGGATGATGAGAGGTACTGAGTTGGCACCAGGCAGGGTTTTCCTTGATGGCCAAAAAAGTTACATTTTACTCTCATCTCACCAGAAGACCTTACATATGTTTGAGGAGTCTCCCACATATATTTTGGTGAACTCTAAACATGCTTGTGCAATTTCCCCCCTGGATATTAATAAAGTATTCTGATTCTGAGCTTTCCTTACCTTATATATGTGTGTGCATGTATGTGTGTGTGTATGTGAGTGTGTGTGTGTGTATACTGCTGCTTAACAAAGTGGAGTATAGAAAGTGTGGCATGGTACAGGAATTTATTGCCCAGTATGGACAAAGATTGCACAAAGGGGGGATTAAGAGAGGGGCCGATGTTTATTAAAGTGTTTATTAAATGATGAGCTGCAGCTGCCCTGCGCACCTTCACACACAAAAAAGGAACATGTTGAAATGTTACAAAAATCTTACCGTCCAGCTTCGGGCTGTGCTCTTATTGGCCCAGTGGTTCACCACGTGGTCAGGCAGTCACGCGCTTTCCAGGAACCCGTCAGGAAGAAGAAAAACAAAACAAACCCGAGAGAGCTTTGACAGCGTGTGGACTCCATTGAAAAGGGAACGCTATTATCTCCTACACGGGAGCATACACGAGGTCCAACACCGAGAGAAACGCATGTAGGGCCGTCCTGAAAGTGAGTAGGAGCGTTATTAGTGTATTTTGGGCCGTGGGTGTTTTCACCGCGGCGGTGGATTAGCTTTGAAGCTAACGGTCGGTTGTTGTTGTGTTTCGGGCTTCAGCTGGGATGAGGAAGGGGGCGGACGGAGGCCATACTGACTGGGCTGCGCTTGAAAAGGAAACAAAGCTCAAGAGTTCCGCGTTAAAAACCCAGTTTGGGGGGCTGTTTAACACGCACGGTCGCTTCGTGTGTTTTGCGCTGCAGTTCTATCGAGCTCTTTGGGGTTTAGCTAATGTTTCCCCTGCGAGCTCAGGTGAATTTCGGTCACCGAGCCCTTAAAACCTGTCAGAAAAAAACGAGTTGATTTTGTTCATGTGATCATAGCGGGTGTATCTGGATCGGGATGGTCAAAACTGCACTTATGTAAGAAGATTGGCTTGCACTCTACTTTTAAACTGCCCGAATCATGCCGCGCCGCTCGGAATATATTTAAACCCACATATCATGCCCTTTACATGTTTAGCAGCTCAGTATTAAACTCCTTTCAGGCGTTTTTTTTTTTGGTAGGCTGGTGAAACGCTCTCAACAGTGACTTTTTGCAGGCAGACCCAAGTCTCTCATTAGGTACACGCCCCCCAACACAACACACATCCAGAGCTGCTGGAAAAAAACTAGACACTGCCAGAAATTTCCATGTGATCGGAGGTAAAAAACTGACATGTTTTATACCAAGGAGATTGCTTCAGTAGCGATTTATTAGTGGTGATAGATTATTATGGATTTTCCCCTTAACAACTGCCTTATAGTTTATCGACCGGAGTGGGCAGATAAACGACTGATTTAGTGTTTCCTCCTCGGTATAAATAACGAAATGTGCCACAGATTGAGGCTTTTTGCAGGGCTGCGTTCAGGTTTTGTGGTAGGTGGTGAATTTTACTTTAAATATCTGTGAAACACGGTTATCTAGGCCACGGGCATGTAGGCCTCCAAGTTGTTTATCTTCTGCCTCAACCTAGAATGAATCTGGGTGTTTGTGATGGAGCAGGTCGTTTGACTGACGGTCATGGCGGCCACTCCAGCACGCGTGGAGGCGGGACGTCACCTTCCCCCGTCCAATAGGGAAGCTGGATTACGTGGGTGTTGGCACAGACGGTTAGATTGAGGTTTTGTTTTGCTTTGCTGAGGATCTGTAACGAGTGCAGAGACTGGTGAGATACTGGTGACATTTATGGGTTTACTGGTATTTTATAAGAGGTCATTTGCAATCTACCCCAGTTTGTTGTACACTAATGATCGCTTTGCTTCAGCAGAACAAATGCATCCATTACGAAAAGATGCAAGGATGTGACTAGAAGATATTTATGAAGAAACGAGTAGTGTTTGGGGTTTTATGCAAGCATGATCGTTGTTTAAAACCATAAAGCTTATCCTGCATTAATCACCTTGTAACAGGATATGAAAACATTTGTATGTTACCACACAATTATCAGGTCATTACATTCACGAAGTTTTTATAATGTGTTACAGTATGAAATACTTCGTGTTTTGTCATATTTCATTGGCAAACACGTCTTATCAAAAACAGTGCTTCTTATGAAAAAGAAAAGGATCTCTAAGATTTTCCTGTTTCATAGAAACACAATAATTTTACCATCAAAAAATACTGGGAGCAGACAAGAAGCAGACTGATCCATGTACAGTATTATACAAGTGACATATAAAGTGTGTCATTTCTCATTCACACAAAGTAAAGTTGAACTTTGCCCAAACCTTTTAACCCAGCATTACAGTGAACCTGAAACTGAGTTAAACATTTCCCGAGCCCTGACATAGACTGGCAACCTGTCCAGGGTGAATCTCCCACATACCCCATGGCTGCTGAGATAGGCTTCAGCCTTCCAGTGCCCCTGAATATAGTAATCAGTTAAGAAAATAGATGGATAGATCATTTAGATTTGACTGTGGTGTTTGCTTGATGAGCATTGCCAGATAAGTTTTTCTTGCATTTGATATTTACTTTGTTGTAAATCCTGCTCTAACCTGATTCTTGATCACTTTGAGACCTTTAAACTAGTAAAATGACTGATTCACAGCATTCCTGTCTTGTCAGGAGAAGCACAGGTGGCTCATTTCCAGAAATTATTGCCATGTGATCGCTGTGGCATTATGTTTGCCTTTGACAATTCAGCTATTAGTTCAGTTAAGTTTCATGTCACATTTTTTCCTTCTGATCATGTGTGCTCTCAACACAGTGACTCTCTGTCTCCCTCAAAGGCATCCACCCTGCAGTTCTGGAGCCATTATGTTACTTATAATCTTCTAGTAGGTATAATGTTATGTCACAAAACTACTATGGACTAAGTGAAGTATGCAGCAGCCAGCAGTACTTATTCTTAGTGACATGATGTATGTTTGTCAAATGTTCAAGACAAAAATTACTCATTGTTCTGAGCTGCAGGATTAGGAAGACTGAGGTAGTCACTGTGTTAAAACACAATAACAAACCTGTTTTATCTTTCATTTTTCTTTTTCCATGTATGTTAAAAAAAGTTCATGTAAATGTTTCTAAACATGGCCTCATAGCAGCAGTGACTTTGCTGCCCGTAGAGCTGTTTACAGTAGAGGACACTGGAGTAAAAGCAGTTCAGTATCATAATAAAATACGAGGGATTGTAAAAATTTGTGCTCCGACTAAAGTTTAATATAATAATTTGGCTTAGAGCTCTGTTTTTTCTGGTTTGTTTATCTTTTAAATTTTTATTTATTTCTCATGTTTTGTCAGTTGAAAATTAATTTAATTTATTATTGCAATTAATTTAAATAATTTGACAAATTCATTAATAGAAATTTCTGGAAGTTATTCCAGATATAAGTACAACAAAATTTAATTGACACAAATAAACATCTGGTAAACTGGTGCATCCCTGATAAGGAGGATTTTTTCCCCTAATATTTGTATATTTTGTAATGTGGAAAATCTAAAGCTACATATAAAATAATAATGTGAAAGTCAAACACTTTTGTAATGCCAATTTCCTGAAACTTACCAACATGAACCATTTTTTTGAAAGCCAAACACTGTGATTGTATATCACTAGATGATTCCTCTGAAAGATAATACATAATCAATAATTCCCAACTGTAGTCACAGCCATATGTCTTATACAATTTAATCATAAACTGCTATGTAAATAAATACATTTCAGCCTTTAAGCACAGTTGGCTGTTATTAAGGGTTCTTTTTTCTGTTGTCAGGCTATACAAACCCATGTTGGACTTACAGATTAATGATCTGTTCTCATATTTGCATAGACTTCCTCACATGTCCTTGTTCATAAACACACTGCCATCTACTGCTTGTTATCACTGCAGAGATCATTGGCTGACTGATATCAGTAGGTAACTCATTCCAAATAAGAGACTGCTGACTGGCCTACTTGGACCACATCCAGTGTTGTGGAGAATGAGAGCTGTTTGCATGATAGTGCAGTCCATGAGTTGAGCTCAGCACTTAACTCCACTTTTTTATCCTCTCTGGTTTGAACTAACAGAGAAGAGAGGAGTCATACAGAACTTGATTGTGCAAAATGTTTTATATTTCCCAGATGTGATTCTGTGTGAAGATTTAAAATTAATGGTCACAGGTCACCAAGCTGTGGAATTAGTTTAAACACAGTCACACCATTTATTTCATTTTTTGTCAAAATTTCTGTCGGGGATCTCTCTCTCTCTCTCTCTCTCTCTCTCTCCCACCCTCCCTCTCCCCCCAAAAAAACCAAAACAAAAACAAACAAGCAGCAAATCAGTCTTTCTTTTAAGTATTGAAATTGGAACCATTTTACAATTGAATCACTGCTTGCTGTTTTTTTTCCTCATTCGGGGGACAAGCTAGCAATAAGTGATGGTGAAGGAGGAGCATATTTTTAACAGCTTTTTGTTTAAAGAAAAAGGTAACTATTGAGGTTAAAAATCTCTTTTCCAACAGTTTCTTGACCAAGATAGGCAGTAGGTCAGTCAGTATTAGCTGCGTAGACTAATGCTGCTCCGTTGTCTGCTCTTCAAGGGGTCACCACAGCAGAGTAATCCCCATTGGTAATTTGGCAGAGGTTTTATGCTGGATGCCCTTCCTGATGCAACTGTCTGTGGTGAGGGCCTTGTGACCCCACCTGGAATCGAACCAGGGACTTTTCACTTGTAAGGCGAAGGTGTAAACCACTACACTGTGGGGACACTGGCTACATAGACTAATAATAGACACAAAAATTAAGCCGGTACACCAGCTTTATTATTCAGTTAAAGACTACATTGCTGCTCGGTATCAAGACTTACTGCTTATTTACTTACTGTTTGTTTCAGTCTTGCAGCCTAATTAGGCCTTCTTCTTCTTTTGGCTGCTCCTGTTAGGGGTCGCCACAGTGGATCATCTGCCTCCATCTCACCCTGTCCCTTGCATCCTCTTCCCTTATGTCAGCCCTCTGCATGTCCTTCTTCACTACATTCATGGACCTTCTCTGTGGTCTTCCTCTTCTCCTCCTGCCTGGCAGCTCCATCTTCAATATGCTTTGTCTGATATATCCACTGTCCCTCCTCTGAACTTGTCCAGACCATCTCAGCCTTGCTTCTCTAACTTTATTTACAAATTTTTCAATTTGCGTTGTCCCTCTGTATTCATTTCTAAGTATCTGGAATACTCGCCATGAATACATTGTTTAAATGGTGTGGAGACTACCGTGTGCGCCATGGGCATAGAAGTGCTGCAGTCCAGTCTCTCCGTCAAAAGAGAGGCATTCTCTCTTCAAAACCTGCAATTGGCCAAAGTCTCCTCCTAAAGCCTGAAAAAAATCCCAGAGGATGTGCAGAGTCTTGATTTCTCTCAGGTCATCTGAATTACAGCATGCTTTCTTAAATAATAATGAATCAGTTAAAAATGTTTATAGACTCAGCTGTATTTCTGCAGCTTGACATTTGTATAGGTTAACTAGTGTTTGTTCATTGTACACAGAAACACTGGAGACTATTTTGTGCTTTTAGTAGATAGCCACATGCATGATAATGACACAGGAAACCATAGATTTGTAGTGAAATAGTATTGCTGTAAAGAACAAAAGAATAGAATACAAGAATGTAAATTGTGCTAGAGGACATTTGATATGTCTAGTGTGTGAGCAGAAGGATGCAGCCAGAGTGCATCCTAACAGCTTAATCAAAAGTCAGTCACTTTATTGATGGTGATTGCTGAGTTTTATTACTTGGGCTGTATGGGTAAAAGCTGATCCTGGGTTCACACTCACTTAAAACGCACTACTGAGATGTAAACATTATGCTGCAAAAATCTGACCTGTTGAGCAACTTCTTCTGTCTTCGTCATTTTTTTTTTCCTTTCGCAAATTTAAAGGGTTTTGCCTTTTTCTTGTCCTTAGAAAAGAAAGACAAACAACCTTTAATTTCCTGAACAGTCCTCTGAGAAAATATGAAATTATTTAACCCTGTACAGGAATGCTGATATAAGCAGACACTGTTTTGGCCCTAAACAAATCTAAATCCCAAAGTACAAGACCTATTGGAAGCATTTGTATTGCAGAAGGCTCACCAAAGTTTGAGAGAGAAATCCAGTTTCATTTTCTGTAGCCTGTCATGGTTGGTCATAAATATCTTTCTGCATCACAGCTCATGTCACCGACTGTGTAGTGAGTTGATTTACTGTAAAATATTCAGTGTAGCTTTTACTGGATAACTGACTTATTTTCTGCATGTTTGTAAGATATCTGGTTGTGGGGACAGGCTTTCTTTTTCCCTCTGTGATAGCAGAGAGTTTGGATTGATGCTGGTGTTATTGTTATGTTTTGGCCATATGGTTCATCACCCTGTTTTGTTTTTTTCTTATAAATGAAACTAGACACAGCTGGCCAGGAAGGAAGTGCACATTGAGATATGATTATAGAGAATTTGTATTTCATAGGCGGAGCTTCCAAATTATTGTAGACGATTTAGTGAGTCTGTGTACACATCCATTTGTGTGCAGGCTTGTTTGCTTGCTTGCGGGTTGATGTTTGCAAAGGTGTTGCTTTTACAATTGCATTTTGTCAAAGAGGTGTGCACGGCTGTATTTTTTGCCACTTCCCGTCTCTATGCAAAAGTGTTTATACATAGCTCTGGGGTGAGAAGTTCATTTACGACCGTCAGAACCTCAGCAAGAGGAAGTGATGTTGCTTTTCCTCAGAGAGCGGTGTGATTGGTGAGTGATATTGTGTCGACTGATCATGCTGGGGTCGTGTCTCCATGCAGAGTCTCGTTTATTTGCTATGCAAAAACAGCAAAAGGACCAAAAATTAGTCCATGCATTGCTGTTGTTTGGTGATGCAGGAAAGTGAGCGAGTGAAAAACAAGCAGAGAATGAACCAAGCGGGATGGCGAAAGAGGTAATAAAAAATGAGGTTAGAGTTAAGCTTGATGTGCAGTTCACTCAGAACAGATCAGATTAACTCTGAACAATTGCTTGGAGGCATTTGAGTTTGAGAAAGATGCCATTTTCCAAATGTGTGATGAGGACAGGGTTTGGAAGGTGGCGCAGATTTCTCAAAAGTGAATTGTGCGCTTTGAGTTCTCTGTATGTAGTCCGAGTTATATTGACTGCCTTCAAAGGAGGCACCATGGTTTTCTGTTTTCCTAGCTTTCAACAGTTTTGCACCATGCATATTTTACGTCATTAAATCAATTCATTCTGCTGAATTTCAGCTGCGTGTTTTATGAAAATGGTGAAAAAGCCCATAACAGTTCCATTTTCTTTTTAATGTTGTATCAAAATGGTATTTTCTGACATTTGGTTTAGGGTTTCATCACGTGTTGATTTTATTGCACTTTTGTAATTTTTTGGGTTTTTTGCTTTTATGTGTCTTTTTAGTATTTTTAAAATTAAATATTACCCTTCAGTTTAGTCTAATTTTTTTTGTTTGTTTTAATATCACACGGTTTACCCTCCTGCAGTTTGATGTGAGAGTAGAAACTAAACCCAGCAGTTCAAATCTACCTGCACAGTGCTGAATAATTTTTTTGTTCATCCCTTTTGATTTTAATACTTACTCTCTCTCTCTCTCTCTCTCTCTCTCTCTCTTTATTATTTTGTTTAAACCACAGATCTGAAGCAAACAGAGAGCTGCACCAGACCACAACAGACCAGACCAGAACAGGTTGAGCCCAGTTATTCACATTCTCCCTCTCCCCCTTCCCCCCAGCCTTGCAGGCTGCAACCACCAGCACTCTTGTGATTGTCTCCCTCAGCAGTACTTTATTGTGCTGATCAAACAACCTCACACCACTGGGACTGGACAGGAGACCCAGAGGTTCCCACCACTGGAGCTCTAAGCTGTGCCTGGCAATGCCTCAGGTAAGAGGTACGAGACAAAGAGTGTCACCACTGATTTCCTCTGACACAAATGTGTAAATAAAAGGAAGAAGCAATATTTGAGGAAATCATTCAAAATGCCTAAAAGAGGTTGATAAAACACATTATTAAAATAAGTAACAAACATAAAAAGTGACTTTATCTTTTTAAAGAGCATTTGAAACCAAGATAAATTGACTCTAACACAAACTAAATCGAAGACTGAAATCCTTTGAACAACTGTGTAAACAAAGGAGCTTTTCAGTAACCAGATGTAGAGAGACACTACCATGGATGTGAGACAGTGTTCAGCAGGCTTGAAAGAGGAAAGGTGCTGACCCCGGATCTGTGTGATGTCTGTAGACCCTGTTTACAAACAGCTGCTGAAGGCAGATGGGCTAACTGTGAGCAACTTCCTTCTGAAAGTATGAATGAAGAGTTATTTTAAGATTTTTAGAACTCTCTGTTGCTGATTTGACAGAAACATTTCACAGTGGAGTCAGCTTCAGGAAATGATGGTGTCAGCCCTGTCAGTGGTTTTTCTTTTTTAAATGCTGCTTTCTGCTTTGTGTTTATCTTATTATTATTCATATTAGATACTTTAGAAATAGTTCCTCAGTAGTATGTGATGTCTTGCAAAACTATCAAGTTGGTTAGGATTGCAGCAAGTCTGTAGCTGTGATCTTATCAAATAATTCACTGACTCCTTCAGCTGTTACAGTGCAAACCATGTGATGCTGGTGGTTTGCTGGTCTGAGACTGTGTTTAACTTCATAACTGGACCAATCGATCCTACAGGCTAAAATTTATTGCAGATATATCAGTATTGGTGTTTATTTTGAATTCCAGATGTTACAGTGCGGACGTTTCAGATGCAGAGGGTGCATTAACCACCATTTTCCTGCGTTTTTTAACCAGTGACAGAAAAGTCAGAAGGCAATTAATCATTTCGATAGATTAGAAGATTAGACATTTGTAGAAGTATTTGACGTGATCCAGTCCTACTAAACGTGTTTCTAACACACAGCTGCCCAGTAATTGCCTATGTGGTGCATTTAAGAGGAGTGGTATTAATGAGTTTCAAGTTGTGAATGCCGGCAGTACACTAGCATTCATTGGTATTAAGTTCTATGTACACTACCAGTCAAAAATTTGGACACACCTTTTCATTTAATAATTTTTCTTTATTTTCATGACTATTTACATTGTAGATTCTCACTGAAGTCATCAAAACTATGAATGAACACATATGGAATTATGTAGTGAAGAAAAAAATGTGAAATAACTCAAAAAAAGTTTTATATTTGAGATTCTTCAAAATAGCCACCCTTTGCTTTGATTACTACTTTGCACACTCTTGGCATTCTCTTGATGAGTTTCGTGAGGTAGTCACCTGAAATGGTTTTCCAACAGTCCTGAAGGAGTTCTCAGAGATGCTGAGCACTTGTCGGCCCTTTTGCCTTCACTCTGCGATCCATCTCATCAAAACAATCTCGATTGGGTTTAGGTCAGGTGACTGTGGAGGCCTGGTCATCTGGCGCAGCACTCCATCACTCTCCTTCTTGGTCAAATAGCCCTTAGCCTGGAGGTGTGTTTGGGGTCATTGTCCTGTTGAAAACAAAATGATGGTCCAACTAAACGCAAGCAGGATGGGATGGCATGTCGCTGCAGGATGCTGTGGTAGCCACGCTGAGTCAGAGTACCTTCAGTTTTCAATAAATCTCCAACAGTGTCACCAGCAAAGCACCCCTACATCATCACACCTCCTCCTCCATGCTTCATGGTGGGAACCATGCATGTAGAGACCATCCGTTCACCTTTTCTGCGTTGCACAAAGACATGGCAGGTGGAACCAAAGATCTCAAATTTGGACTCATCAGAGCAAAGCACAGATTTCCACTGCACTAATGTCGACTCCTTATGTTTCTTGGCCCAAACAAATCTCTTCTTCTTCTTCTTCTTCTTCTTTCGGCTGCTCCCGTTAGGGATCGCCACAGCGGATCATCTGCCTCCATCTCACCCTATCCCTTGCATCCTCTTCCCTCACACCAACCCTCTGCATGTCCTCCTTCACTACATCCATGAATCAAACAAATCTCTTCTGCTTGTTGCTTTTCCTCAGTAGTGGTTTTTTAGCAGCTTTGCGACCATGAAGGC
>VUQH01001052.1:0-15583 GCA_015106775.1 Etroplus canarensis
TTGATTTGGCAAAGTTTTTATGCCGGATGCCCTTCCTGACGCAACCCTCACCATTTACCCGGGCTTGGGACCGGCACTAGGACTACACTGGCTTGTGGGCCCCTGTGGCTGGTTTACACACAAGCATGTGTACATAATCCAAATATGAAATAAATCACACATAAGCAACTGAGAAATATAAACCTAGTTAACTGCTAGTTCAAGGCCAGTTTGAAGAATTATGCTCTCAAAAGTTTCTTGAATTGTCAGTGGAATTTGCCTCCCTAATATTTTGAAGGAGGTTGTTCCACAGTTTTGGGGCATAAACAGCAAAAGATGCATCCCTGCTTTTCCTTTGTGAGCAGTGCTGGATATATAACAGCTTGGCAGTGGAGAATCTGAGCACTCTAATTAGAGTGTAAAGTGATAGACTGTCAGAGATTTAGAATGGCCCAAGACTGTTCGAGATTTTGTAAACTAGTAAGAGTATTTTAAGAGTATTCTGTAGGATACTGGAAGCTGGAGTGATGTGCTCTCTATTACATCTTAGAAATGTTGCTAGAATGTCTTGTCATTTCCTGAAGTAGTCTGCAGGAATAGTTCTCCAGGTTTCTTGAAGGACATTCCAAAGCTCATCTTTGGTTGATGGCTGTTTTTGTTCCGTTCTCTGTCAAGATGATCCCACACTGCTTCAGTAATGTTAAGATTCATTCATCACTCCATAAGACCCATTGCCTCTGATTTTCTTCCAGTTCTTGTGTAATTTGGTAAACCTCAGCCTTTTCTTTATGTTTATCTTGCGTAAGAATGGCTTCTTGACAGCCACTCTTCCATTGAGACAGTTTCTGGTGAGGCTTAGTGAACAGTAAATAGATCGGCTGAAGGCCCAGATGCATCTTTCAAGTCCTGTCTCAGGTCTCTGCTGAATTTTTGCCTGTTTCTTAAGGAAATTACTTTTAGATACTGTTCATATGCTGTAGATCATTTTTTTTAAGGCTTGCCACTTCTTTTTTCCTCCACTAGTCCAATTTCCTCAATTTTTAAAGGACACACTGCATACCATGTAGAGATCTGACAAGTTTTCAGCTAATAGGTCTTTGGGAATCACCTTGTTGGTGCAAATATATTATTTTATGCTTGTCAAACTGTATTATTATTGACATATTTTATAGATTTAATGAAAGAAAAGGGAACAAATTGTGTTTTTTGCGACAGGCTGCTAGTAACAAAGTGCCTCAAGATACAATTTAAAATTGGTTCTTTGCAAGTCCCTCCCACCATATGGAAGGGCAGCCATCATAAAATCTTTGCCAAATTAACTATGCTGATTCATCTGCTGTTGTGACTCCATTCATCACCAAATACAAGGGAGTAGCTAAAGGTGCTATGTTGTCTATTATGTGTAGAGACAACGCTAGTTCATTCCTTGTTTTTGGCACCTTTTATATGCTTGAATGATTCATAGGTCAGCGTTAAGTCACTAAACAAGAAAAAAAAAACATTCCTCTGTCAGGTACTAGGACCGAACTGAAAAATTAGTAAAAAGCAACCCATGTTCAAAGAAAAAACTTTGAAAGACCTTCAGAAAGCTGGAGAATTATTGATCACTTGAGAAAATTAGAAGAAAGTCTGACTCCTTGGAAGCATAGTACAAAGAAATGAGAGGTAGCTTGAGACATTTGCACAGTATTGTAGTTGGATAATGGAGTTTTGATTTCCACAGGAATATCCAACATATGGTCATCAACTCAATGTCTGTATGTCTTTAGGTTCAATAAAGTAAGTATGTAACACAAATATCTATCTATCTGCATAGCTGTTTCATTTAAATAAAAAGCCAAGGAAGATGAACATTTGAAAAAAATGCTTATTTTATTGAATTTTCTACAGGGGTTGTATTTACTTTTTTCACTTACAAAACCAACAAACTGTGTAATTTGAACCAAATGAACACAGTCTTTTGCATATATTTGTATTTCCAAAATCAAAAAATGTTGCCTAATTTCATAGCAAGCATGAGACATGAATTACATTAAGAGCTCTGCATCATACCCAAGCACATCACTCACTCATGCCTGTGAACTGGGGCACAGAGACTCTTAAGGCTGTCTGCTGTCTGAGCTGTCTTACTGAGACACTTGAAAAGTGTCTCCATGATTTAAGGGGAGGATCATCTGTTCAAGCCCCTTTAGACTGATCATGGCCTCTTTCTCCTCCTTAGTTCATTTGACGGTATGTTCATTGAGTCTGAGAAATTTACAGTTGTCAGAGTACAACACTGCTGCTTCTATTTGTTTCTATGGACACTGGAGGTAAAGTTGCTCTGATTGGCTGCCTGGCTCAGCCAGTCTCAGGTCTATTTCCTGATGGTGGCGGTGCTGTTGCTGCGCTGGTAGAACAGCACATAGGCTTGATTGGTCTGAAGCTGGTTCTCTGTGAGTGGAGTCACACTGTAGATGGAGAGATAGAGGGAAAAGTTTCATGTTTATACAAAGCTATCCTAATACAAAATAAGCAGGCTTTCTCAAATACGTAGGGTACTTTCAGTATACAGTTGTCAGACCGTTGCAAGTAAAACTAAATAATATCTCACCCGGAATCATTGTAAAAGCACCAACCATTTTCATCTGAGCAGCAGGCTGTGTAATGTCCCATGTTTACTGTCCCAGCATGGTTACATATTGCATAAAGATCATACAGAACTGAGCCTGTGGGTACAAACATTAATAAAGTTACATAGTAACATAAATACAACAACGTTCTTAATTCATGCTTCAGAAGTGCATTGTGTCTGGTTTCCAATTATGTAAATTATGGAATAATCTACCTGTTATAAACATTCATCTTCATTTATCACATAAAAATGTGAAAATTATGATTGCTTACATCCCAATATGTCCTTGTTTTCAAATACATTGCATTTTAATTGTTTGTTCAGCTCATCTATGCATAAAACATAAGATTCACGGTTCACATACAGTTAAAAACTTTTCTGCAGCTGGTTTATATCTCTTTGCTTCATTCACCAGCAAGTTAGCAGAATAAAATCTTGTAAAAGAACAAAAAATGGTTTTTTAGAGTACCCTGCCCACTGATGTCAAAAGTTAAAAGCCCCATTTGTCCTGCACATTTTATTGCTTCAGCTTTTCACTGCACTCCTTTTGTTAGAAATAAATTAACTGGCATACAGCAACACACATGGTTGACTCAGTTATGTTATTGCATGGCTAGAGGTCAGAAATGTTCAGTTTTGTTACCACAGTCGACAGGTCCGTATGGGCCAAGGTCCAGGTTGGTGAGTGGGAAGGACACATATACTGTGCTTTTACTGATCGACCACCTAGACGTTGTAAAACGGTTCAGATCTGGTTAAGACTGTTAAGTATCATCGTCATCATTTATGCAGATAAACATTACAAGCTAAAAAGATCAAGACAGGAAGAATTGTTGCCAAGGATACGGATCACTATAACCTGGGGAAACCTCTGGATGGACAGTCGCTTGGTGCACTCTGTACGCCTGTTACACCTCTCACACATCTGAAAAAAGTATAAAGAAACACTTAACATTTTTAAAAATTTGACATTTACATAGGAACTGCTGCACATAGCTATGCAATGGGGTGCCATGAATTCATTCTATCTCAGCAAGACAGGCTTAATTTAGAGAAAAATTAATTAAAATTTTCTCGTCATCTGCATCACTATTGAGGAAATTACATGTAATAATCATTCATGTTTATTTGATCTGTTTCTGTTATTAAATTTCCTCTGTCAGATTTTATTATCATCACTGGATTACGATGTTTTGTATTTGAGATTACTGTATAAGTCATTTTACTCCTTCCCCTACTGCACACCTCTACATGTAATGAAATGTTATCATCTTTATTTGTAATCAAATAAATTTAAAAAGCACTCATGTGGCCACTTATGAAGTACAGAAAGAAAGTGATAAGTTTTCTTGGCATTGGTTGGCTGTATTGCACAAGCTAATGAGAATTAAAATCCACTGAGAAGTCAAAGAGCATCTCAAACAGTCATATCCTGAACAATAGCTCTAGTTCTTGATTAACCCTAGCCTAGCTTAAGACAACAGAGGGGCACGTGCAGACACTTGTTTTATAAACATTACTATTCAATTCTTTAAGCGATTCTTATGAAAATGGAAAAGTGCCCATAAAATAACAAATGTGATCTTGACCTTAGTTTAGGTGAAGACCCATTAGATGATCACTATATGCATGCTAAAATATGACCAATAATTAAAGGAAGAGTAGCAATTTTTGTGACTTATGGACAGACAGGTGGACAGAAAGACAGACAGGGGATGCCTCAACATGGCATTAACTCATCAGTCCTTCAGCCAGAAGAACTAAAAATTAGTCTTTCTGGAAGCTGACTTTGGATGTTATAGGGGACAAGAGAGAGCAGGTCATTGGGATGTTTTTACACCTTTACAACAAATAAATAAGCATGCAATGAAACAGTGTAATAGCACTAAAATGTATAGGTTAAAGATAGATGAAAACTGTTTAAAATCATTTCCCTGCTCACACTGACCATGTTACTATATTCTAATCACAAAGAACAAGACAATTTTAAACATTTGATAGTCCATTATTTTTACATGTGTTTACTTACTGGTGAATTTTCCTTGTCCAGTTTCTCCTCCTGAGAGAAGAGATCTAGGCACTCCCTCAGTGTGACCTCCCCTGCAGAGCTCCTCTTAGGGATAGGCAGTGACAGATCACAGAACACATCAAATGTGTTGGAGTAGTGAGAGCAGACTGAGCAATGTAGTGAGCTTCGCAGCTGGCCTGAAAACAGGTCTGTGAGAAGGGAAAAAAGAGGGGGCAAGAATGATCAGTGGTCACCTTTATTGGAATTATATTGCAGATGCAAATGATGGAGCAGCATGACTGGATTGCTCTCCTTACCAACTATTATGCTGTCATCTCTCTCTAAGTGCTTCTTCCACATGGCAGCTGCCTCTTCAGAAATTCTAAAGGAGGATAAGAAAAGTGATCAAAGTATGTTCACATGAAGCTGGTTAAAGTTATGAAAATAGATTTTTTTAACACAAATACACACACCTAAATCTAGCAAATTTTTGTTCAGGCTCTTTCCCAGTTCGTCTAATGTATGGCCTGCGATTTATCTCAGTATGTAGCTTGTCCAGTAGAAACCTGAGGAACTCCTGAGCATCCTGTTGACTGGATGAACACACAAAGGGAAATTTCTCGATGTCTTCCAAGACAATAAAAAAAAGACATATACTGATGGAAAAAGACAACTGAAGAGGTTCAGTTCCCCTGTCTTGGCTATAAAGCATTTGTGCTGACACATAAGTGTAGATATTATATTGCACTGTTTGCATATTTTTGGTAGCACAGTTTCTAAGCCCGTCTGCCTTCATACAGATTAGCTAATGTGTTTTCCTTTGCATAAAAGTGCCTGCATAGAAGTTTTATTGAAAGATGCTATTAATCTTGAAAACAAGAGAACAAAATGAAATATCCTCACCTGTAACCACTGAAGTAAGGCACCGCTTCTTTGAAAATATTGTAAAACTGTCTAGGATTTACAACTGTGTCTCCTTCAGTTATATCCCAAAGGCCTGACAACACCTGAGCGAAAGCTGGCATGGGAGGACAAACCGAATTGAGAAGAGGGGGGAATTTAACATGGAATAAGACATAATGAAGAGAGAGCAGAAAAGAGAGGAAACACACCTTCCATGAGCTTAGCCTCCTCTTTGGAGAATTTCTCATTCTTGTAGGATTTGAGGAGGCAGTAGTCCCGTAGGCCACGTGTGTGAGACAAACACTGGACAACTGCATTTAGGAAACACTAAGTCCAAAACAAAATGAAGTGGAAAGTGAGCATATTAATGCAAACACTATTTTGGCAGTTTTAGAGGTCCTTCAAGAGCTTAATCTGTCATCTTTAAACACTTACGGTGTTTCCTATGTTTCTAAGGCCAACCCTTCCACTTCCTAAGGTGAGCTGCTCTTTCTGAAAAAACAAAACAAAGGAAGCTGATGACTATAGATCTGTTAGAGCTGCAAGTGGCGTATATTAATTCCTTTTTAAAAAGCTCACCCTGGAACCACACTACGTGTCCTACTACGTGACCCCTGGCTGTGCTGTACTACATGTGACTGACTGCCTGCCTTAACCCTGTCATGTCAGTGTGTGTTTAACTTTGGCAGGACAGATTTAGCTTTCTTATCTCATTAGCATAGCAAGAGAAGCTAAAAGGAGGTCAGCCTCGAGAGTTCATCCTATTAGAGACCAAGGAGTGCTGACAGGTGTCTAAACACGTGTTGATGTGTACGCTCCCTTAATACCTTTTTCGTCTGTTTATGTTTCTCCCATTAGTGTCCCATAAATTCCATTAAGAATTTTTAAGACTTGAAAGTTTGAGCTAAAATTACAGGTTTATGCTGTGTTGTGTTGCCCACACCTCATTGTCAGCGACCAGAAGCAGGCCCATCAGTGACGTGTAGAGGACAGACTGGGAGATGTCAGTTGTTTCTCTCTGGAGGCCGTTCTGAGACACCAGGGTTCGACACAGAGCTTCACAAGATCCCTCCCCATTGACACCACTGGCTCCAGGCATTCTATTTTACTAGTGAACACCTAAAGCAGTTAGCAAAAGGGGTCCTGAGATTCCCAATGAAATCCAAGCCAGATGGCTTGCACTTGAGACTGGATAAGTTGCTCCTTCTAATTTATTTCACATTCAGGGTCAAGGGTGAGCAGGATGCGGTGGTCGTACATAGGCCTAAGCTGTCCGACCAAGAGATGTAGTCCTTTTTTGTGATGAATGATGTGTGTTGGAGCACTTTCCTTTTTTTGGAAAATGACGAGGGATTACATTCACAGCTGAAGAAAAAAGAAGTAGTACTTTGTGAATGACCATCTCTGAGGGTAAATCCTTATTTAAATAGGCTTAGTTGATCCACACCACAATTCTTTCATAACTACAGATGTAAGAGAGCACTAAACATCAAAGAATCCAGACATGAACATATCAGCTTAAAAAAAGAGATGCTTTTCAGAGATCTCACTCAAACTGACCATGGATTGAGCTGTACCCCTTAGCCGAGTGTACTTAAGAGTCAGTTATGTAATCTTTAAAACACTGCATGGCAGTCTCACACACAAAGTATGTCCTGAGTTCTTTGTAAAACTATTGCCGTTTAATGCAGGTAAAGGGTAAACTCTTTATTTGCAAAGAAACTTAGTTTGCAAATAATGGCTGACAAATGCAGCAGGATTAAGAAATACACAGAGCGATGTGGACTCACCTGATCACCTGGTCACTATCTGTGAACAAACTGTCCGAACCAAACTGTTCCCATCATCTGCTGAGCTGTTAAAAATGCATAAGGGGACGGCTACTGTTTCACAGCGTGCCTGTTTGCTAGAACTGAAAGTCTACCTCTCTCCACTGTCCTGTCACCAGTGTCAGTGAGAGAAGGAGAGAGAGACAGGGAGAGAGGGAGGGAGGATAATCATCTCTAATCTTTTCTCTGTAGATCTTGTTGGCTATACTTAGACTTGTCTTTGTGTACTTTCCCATGAGTACCTCAACAAGTTTTTCAGTGTCAGTTTATTAAAATACAACAACAAAAACATTTTCTGTGGTAAATTCACATTCAGTACTGCTCCTACTCTGTACAGTACACACCTCACCACAATCACAAAAATAAAAAAAAAAGAAAATTAATATTGTTGGAAATTCTATGCGCATGTCTAAGCACGTTCATCATTTACAGACAGTCCCATTTATTTTCTCCAATGTCAATGTACACATCTTTAGAAGCCCAACTGGCCACTTGGTGATCAGCGTAACAGTCAGCGACTGGTATGGTCTGCCATTTCTGTGTCTGAACTGAGGCTGAGTTCCGCTATGTGATACAGGGCGGGATCGGCGTGAGGAGAGAGCTGTGACTGGCTTGTCTGAGCAGTCCTATCTCGCGACTGGACAATCGCTTGGCGCAGACAGGTGATCCATTGCTGCTTGCTGAAGGAGTCGTTGGCCTGCAGACTGTAGGAGTGAGCTTTGGAGCGACCTCTGCTGCTCACACGGAAACAATTCTTCACTAGAAGAAGGAAAGGGAGGGAGAAAGAAAGTGAGTGGAAGCATAGTAGTAAGTTTAATTTTAATTAATGAGCTATCATGGGGTGACTTTCAATCTATGGGATTGGTTGTAGCCTAAATTACATCTTTTATCCCACATTTATTAGAAAATATTTAAAAAAAAGTAAAAAACAAAGTATACAGATCATTATGTGTTAATGAACTCTGAGTACTGTAGTGAAACCACAGTTAATCAATTATCAACACATGCATTCATTACCTTTATCATTTCCACCAGTGAAGGCTCCTCTGAAGGTGCTTCCTCCACCAGCTTCACCGTCTGGGATCTCCTCCAGATTAATCATGGCATTAGGCAGAGGCTGTCGGTACACTTGAAACACATGACTGCCCTCTCTACCTTCCCCTGGTCTAGTCAGCACCAACACCAGCTCAAATAGGAATACATGCAGCCGCTGACAGAGGACACACACACGAAGTGGTGTAAATAATTACAATCACAATGGTCAGTAGTTGATACAAAGTGTATATTTAAGACAGAGAGTGGTAAACTATGAAAAGGCTAATATCCACTCTAAATATCCAAAGTCTTCTCCCCATCTTAGATGACCCAGAACTTGATAAGAGATAAACAACAACAGAGATGTACCTGGCCTTTATTGTTCTTGAGTTCTCCATGGCAGTAGAGGAAGCGGGACTGCTGGATCTCTGGTAGTCTCTGGCTCTCTTCGAGATAGGAGAGACCCCGCCTGTAGAACTGACACTCTGCTTCACCTGTTTTTTTGTTCACTTCTGCCACAATACTCTGGATCAGCTCCAACTGAGCAGAACAAAGCATGCATGTTATTAATGTCTCATGTTAGTCATCAAGCCAGTCTCTTCCCCCTGTTGAGTTCCTGTACACCTAAAATAAAAATTCTTGGTTGAATCCTAAAAAGGATATAACTAAGACTGTACATATTTCCAAACAACATCAAATGACACATCATGTGATTACTGTTGAAACTCTGATTATTAGATTAGTTATGATTAGTTATGTCTTGCTGCCATTTGGAGGCACTGTCGTGCAAGGTACTCCAAATATTAAACGAAAACATACCAATATACACGCAGACTGATAGACAGCATTATTAGAAAAATACAATTTGGTATAAATTGCTAAACAAATTAATTAGACCACCACTCAATGTAAGGTTAATGCCACAACTGCCCTAAATGAACATTACCAAAATCATTTTTTAGTTTCTCTAATGGTTACTACACCGGCGTAAAACCTCTGCCATATTACCAATGGCAACCCCTTGGGGAGAATACAAGGGAGCAGTCGAAGGTATGCAGAAGCTCTTTAACCAAAATGATATTTTTAATGCTAAAATATAATTATTATTTCTATCCATGAATGTTTGAAGTTACTGTTTTACAAAAGCAAAAAAAATAGTAAAGCATGTTATTATTACTTGATTAAGATGTCAAATTATAGCGATTTACTTGTATTCCTGAACTGAAAAAATAGTTTCAGAGGTTGACCATAATGCTCAATTAATTTCTGACTTCTCAGAGAAGCTCAGTGAGCCGGCTCAAATTTGGGTACAAAAAGGTGAATTCAATTTGAAATTCCTCATTTCTGTTCAAAATGGTAAAACGCAGAGAACTCACTGAAAAGAAGAGTCTGCATTTAACTACTTAATGATGCTGTGTGGTATTTCTTTGCATATAATATAATATTAGCAAATTGAAAAGCAGCACTTTATATACATCTTAATGAGTAAGCTGAATTCTCACCCAGGCTTTTAGCGTCATAGACTTGACATAGTGAGGATGAACTCAAAGACATGTCACTGTGTGCAAGTCCAGTAGGTTATCCTTTGGATTCAGCAAATTTAAATGCATGTGTATGAAACCAACTCACAGCATCAGGTAATGTGTCCTCATCGGGATGCTCTGGTGGAGTGCACTTCTGTATCTCTTTCAACAACAGAGGATATTTGACCAAACGGCTTCGAGGGAGATCCAAGAAGTTCCACAGGTCAAGTTTCCTGCTGAACGAAGACTCCTGGCACAGGCGGAGAAAATGCTCCACTCTTTTCTCATGCTTTTTCTGATCCAGCAAGGCTTTGGCCCCCACCTGGTTACAGCAATATGTAACATAGGCCTCTAGGCATGGAAACTGAAGACAAAGATGGGAGCAGTGAGAGAAGAAATGAGAAGTCAGAAAAAATAAAACGATGACTGCACTCAGGTTGTTAGGTTAAGAAAGCAAATTAACAAAGAGATTGAGGGTAGATTGTGCTTTTTTCTTCTCTTTTCTTTTCTCTCAGTCTTTGGTTTCCATCAAGATACTCACCCAGTCCAGAAGTGTTGGCCCCACCTCTCCAACTGTTTTCTCTGATCCCCTTAGTCGCTCAAGACGACCCAACAGATCTGGTATGAATGAAAAAAACAAAACAGGATACTCCAAATTTTGCTGCCCTTTTGTGACTTTAACTACAATGCAAAAACACAACATAACAACATGACAACTAAAAAAAACCCCAGCTTCCTACTGAAAAGGGCTTCTAAAACCGTTTAAACATGACATGACATGACATGCATATTTTTATCCTGTTAGATATTTTCTGTTTAAAATAATGTATTCAATTCGTGACTTGTATGAGTTTATTCTATAAGATAGCATCTTTCAAACAAAACTAAGAAGCATTTTAGAAATGTAATAGAAAATCTTAGACTTTTCAATAACATTATTCATTCAACTGAGTGACATTTCTTGCAGTTGCACTACCTGATCTTTACTGATTGTGCCGCCAGACTTTTGCAACTACTTGCAGTTTAAAGAGGCTTTTACTTGGAAACCTGTATTATCGGTTGGCTTGGTAGCAGGAGCATGCATACAAATTTTAAACTGGATAAAGATTTCCATAAGTTTCCAAATCCTAGTTTTACATTAGTTGTAACACCTGACATGGAAAGTGTACAGGCCTATATATGAGTCAAAATCAGCTATTTTTCTCTATATTTAAGAGAATGATACAAACCCATTACAGTTACATTACATTACACTTCATAATAAAAGTCTCATGTTTATGGTTGCTCCACCCTGACATTTGAGAAAATAAAAATTTCTGGAGAAAACTTTGAATTACCTCAACAGTTTCAAAAATAGCCTTGATTTATTTTAGCAATTTCAGAAAACAAATCAAGCTAGAGTATTTTGTTTTGAATTTATTAGAATTTCCAGGTATAATTTCTATATTTTCACCATTTCTCATAGTCCTCTTAGTCTCTTCTTTTAAATAGACAGTTACACCACCTGCCATTTTTGGGTTTTAGACACCAAAATATAAAAGAACATATTATTTAAATATACTGAAAATGTATTCAAACTAAAACGGTTCTATAGAATACACTCCTACAAGTCATGAGTTGAAGAAATTCACTCAACGCAAAAATATGCATATCACATCAATGATCCAGATATAGTGCCTTTTTGCACTGTGATCAATAATTATAATGCTCCTGTTTACATGGAATTAATCTGTACAATTTCACAATTCCAGTGAATATCAACAAAAGTCGATATTTTATCAGGATGCTCATTGCTAGTACTTGATTAGGAAATTATGCACGAATGGAGAATGAGAGAGTAAAAGGTGCAAAAAAAGGCATGATTTACCTTCATGGAGGGGAATGAGAGAGTCCAGAGTACCAAAGATCTGTCCAAGCTCACTCTCTGTCATTATGTCCAACTTTAGCATGGGCTCATAGTACACCTGGCAGCATACACAGACCCCATAAGGGGAAAAGTAAAGGCATATTAGAGTGCAGAAAACTGATGCTTGGGCAACTGAGTATATTCAATGTATTTTGTTCAGGTGGAGCCATTCCCTGTTCAAGTACCTTTTTGACCAAACTGAGGTCCTCTATAAGTTGTCTCTCTCCTTGAGTTAGCTCATAGATCACCTGAAGAGGAGTTAAAAATGGTCAATAAATGCACACATTAACTCTGACATCACAAAAAAGGCAGTTCACAAACAGATATCAGTTGTAAAGGCAGCCAGCATGAGCTATCACAGCTGACTGTTCAAATAAAGGAAGTTGAGCCTTCAGTGCCAGCTCACATCCTCTTTCATAATACCCATGAAGAGCAGCTTCAGAGAAATGAAGAGTAGGTACAAGTCACCCCGCCCACACTACAACCACAGCCCCACAGTTTGACCCATATACCCCCAAAACACATTCTGCTATATTAATAAAGATATATTAAACTTCTTTCCATCACACCTCTTGGCGTTTGATTTCCTTTGCAGTGAGGTCATGACTTTCCACAGTGTCACTCCAGCATTGGCTGTTGCGCCGACGTGGAAATGATGAGGCCTTTGTCCGAGAACGCAGGGGAGCCGGGGGCAAAGGTCGTGCCTCTGTGCGAAAACTAATAGACCGCTGTGAAAAGAGTGGAGCAGCTGATTGTCTGCATGCAAGAAGTCTGTTGACACTGTATAGCAGGATTATGAGTGTGTTTGTGCAAGGTTACCGAAATAGACTGCCCAATGCGTTTCAGAGCAGGGGTCTTCACTGGGGTTAAGACACCTGTTAGGCTATTGGACTTTGCCACAGGTTTAACCCTTTTGTAGCTGGGCTCCTAAAATGAATTAAACAATCAATATTAAAAATTAACCTTTGGAAGGCTTGCACAAGCTTATCTGTGTGATTCATTCATCTGTCTGTATCTGCATGAACATTATTTAACACAACTGAACATGCATCTGGCATCTGCAACAGAAGAACTCCTCACCTCTGAATCCTTAATATGGTCAGACATTGTTTCACCCTCCTCCTCTTCCTCTTCATCCTGAAACATGGAAAAAAGTTAAGAGTCAACTTGAGATGCACATGACAGTTCAGGAAAGTGGAAAGAGAGTGATGGCAAAAGAGGCGAGATGTTGCATCGTGCAGATCTCTCATTTCCTGTGTGAGTCTTTCAAAGAGGAAGAAGGTGGAAACTGTGCCTCTGTAGTAAAATTACAAGATGTCTGCCTGTTTTCGCCACACTAACCACATCAGCTGTAAAGTCAGTGCAAGCAACAGCCTTAGTATTTAAGTACCATCAGTAAAAACTTATTTCTGCATGCAATGTGCAAGATGGAATAGAAGGCAAAAGAGGAATAGCTGAGATGTGGAAAGAACATAAGTTGTAACAAAATGCAACTTATAGGTTTATGTGTCTGTGCAGCCTAATGAACTGTTCACATCTCTTGTCAGTTGTGCACTCAGCATTGTGGTCACAAAGGTAAGGTTGACTAACTTCCGCTAGTTACAGAGAAACACAAAAATGAACATGAAGCAGCAGCACTGATGCATCTCAAAGATATTACTCACCTCTGTGATTCTGATCACAGGTTCTGGGGCTGGGTCTTGTTTTCTCTTCTTCTAAATACAGAAGTGTGTAAAAGTAAGTTTTTTGGATTTTAGGACAATACTTACTCTTTTGTAGGAAAAAGAAGGCAAGAAATAAAGCGAATCTGACAACTTACCCCTGCATGGTCACAGGGGACTGAATACGTCTCTCCAGGCACAACGGACCTACAAGAGGTAAAACTCTTAATGGGCTCAAATTAGTCATACAATGAATGTATTTTATTGTATGTGCTTAGAATTGTATTTAAAAGAACAGGGTAACTAATTAAATAGGTTCCTACTAGTGTATACCCAAATTACTTGTTTGTGCCTCAAGCTATATTGAAATACATTAAAAGTAGGTCATATTCCACGAATGGTACAAACATGAACAAGTCTGTCATCATGCCACTTACAAACTATAGAACATTACACTTCCTATAGAATAAAGCATTAATACATGTTATTTTACTGCACTAATTTGTAACATGTAGTACCCCAATGTGAAAGCCTAAGAGATGCAAAGGGTATCATACCAGGAAGTCCTTTTTTCACCAGTCTCCTCCACTTCCATCTTTTCTTTCTCGTCAGTGCATCGTTACAGAATCATGACACATTTTCAGAACGCCAAAAGGCAAAATAATCCAAATCGACAGCCGTCTTTTCTCTGTTTCAGTCCTGAACAGCGAGTTGTTTGCAGGAAGTGTGTTGAGAGTTCAGTGTACTCCTTCCTCCTCACTTTCTTCCTCATCTCACAACAGACCACATCCTTTAGGGTTGCACACATTTCATGTATCCGTTCTTCTTAGGGAGGAGCATTCAAAACTTTTAAGTGAAACTTATCGATGAAACATGTTAACTGTTACAAACATTAACAGTACTACTTCACAGGTGAAAGTACCTGACTAGACATTAATCTGTGTGATACAAGAGGAAGTGAGATTTAATAAAGAACTTTTGAAGCTCAATCGCCTGTTTGTACAACTTCAAAATGCCATGAAAGACAATTACGTCCATTCTCAGCTTTAGTTAAAAAATGGAAAAAGAAAAATATCTGATTAGAGTTCTCATTGTAAAGTCACAGCTTGGTATCTAGCTGATTCAGGCTGCATTTCCCGGATGTGTTTGATAATGAAACTTCTCATCAGCTCAAAGCAGGTCAGACAGGAAAAACACACGAAGTTCTGACACTTTAAAACTATTACTCATTTCAAACATTGAGCCAGAAGAGGAATACTCAATCAGGTATACAGAGAAATTACCAAGAAAACCTTGCCCAATAAAGAATAAATGACCACACAATCTTAGGCATGTTTTTTACATGTTTATTCACTATCACACTAAGTGCTCCCGTTTCAAGATACATCTTGTTGCCTTTTTCTTACACTGTTATGTCATTTGGAGTTAACAAAGTAGAAAGACAGTTTATGATCTACCACATCTGTGTGGGTGTGCCAAAACTCTGTCCAACCACCCCCAAAAAATAAAATAGAAAATAACAAAACACATAAGATATAAAGATAAGAGAAAACCGATGTCATGTGCACAAACCCCTCCGAAGCCACAGAGTGGGTGTGATGAGGGTGTACGGGGGCGTCAAACTTTCACGGGCATACAGGTGGTGTGAGATACTTGGATATCCAGTAGGAAAGGCTTGGGTTTACTGGTGTATTCTGGGCTGCCCTTCTTTTACATATTAAGTGCATATGTTAATAAAAATTAGAAAGAAATTGTAACGTGGGATCTTGTCTATGAAACAGAGGTTGGAAGAGGGAGAGAGCAAGTAGAGGAGTGCAGCAGGTGGGCTGGATTAAAAGATCCCTCCATTACTGCTGAAGGCTAATAAGACTGATGATTTTTTAGAGGGACACTAGTTGGGCTATGGAGTACCAGGGGACTACTAAGGCTTATCAACTGACTCAAGAGGTTGGTACTTTTAAGAAACATCAGGATGTCTGGTATATACGCTCCCTTCCTCCAGTGATACACCTGTTCCCACAGCCAAGAACCAGCTGGATTCTTAACACATTGAGTTATTCATAATCAGCTTACTGGGGCTATGTACACTCAGGCACAGGTTTACACAAACCACAGGCCTAAAAAA
>VUQH01001052.1:15631-40090 GCA_015106775.1 Etroplus canarensis
ACACAAGCCTAAAAAAAAAAAAAAAATCTTGATTGATCCAATAAAGCTGACCTGGATCAACCCACTCACCCCCCCATCCCTACCTCAACTCCGTACTCTGAACACCCCCCTACCCCCCACCAGCCCCCCACAACTCCCACTCTCCTGTGGTTGGGCTCAGTATGGAGTTCAGCGGATGGTGTATCTGACATAGGGCACTTCCACATCTTCATCTGAAAGGTCGTTACAGCATAGCTCAAACACCAGGGCTTTCACGTGTTTGCCCAACTTCTTTTTGGACACCTTAGTCACAATCTCTGTCATCCTGCAGGGCACAAAGAAACCAGGTGAATGAATGAAATATTACAAATGCAGAACATGCAAGAGGAGTAGGTAACGTGTGCATGTACTCACGGTAGGTCCAGTCTCTCTTTAAGTTTGGCAGCAGGCATGAAAAATGAATACAGCATGGAGACTCCCTGAGAAAGCATGGTGATCTCCAACTTATGCTCATTCTAAGAACAAACAGAAATAAGTGGTAGTTAATTTTTTGCCAGGAAGAAAATGATGTCAGTATGAAACAACTATCCTCAACGTACTTTAAAGTAATCCAGAAATTGTCGGAGTGTCATTTCTTCCCCATTGGGCTGCAGCCCTGTGACCTCAAAGCGATCCCACAGTGTCCAATCAATTTCATAGTACTGCAAAAAACCAGCAAGAATTTATTCCTTATTTATCTTAGGTTAAATACAGTACAGGACCAATAACATAGCATCCAGTTATTAATGACTGTTAAAAATGTGGCAAATAACAGTCATTAAATTAACATTTCTCCTCAGCACACACTGATGCCATCAGTGTGAGAAGACAAGTGGAACTCACTTACACCCAGGCAGAGCAAAATGCATCTGGCTGGTGCATCAGTATTAGCATGGCTTAATCATCATAGGAGTTTAACAACATACTAGCATATCAAAATCTGTCTCTATAGAAGGGACATATGACATCATTTACATATCTTAACAGTTTAATACAAACAACAGCACATTTACCAACCTTATGTTTTGGAGCAGCAATGGGTTCAGAGAAGGCAAAGAAGGGCAGGGCCAAATTCATGAAGCCGTTTTTGTACGACTCCAGCTTCTTGTGTCCTTGGATAATCTTGTAGAGCTCCAAGCACACTAGCCCGACAACCGCGGCCGTGGTAGTTGCAATGGCAGGAATGATCTTGCCAGCTATCAATTTGCTCTAGATTGGAGAGTGATGAGAACCACCACAAGGAAGAAATGGAAGATTTACATTACTTAAAATTCTGAGTTTCCTTTATTTCACAGAATGCATGTTCACATATTTTTTGTTATTACACAGTGACTATTCTTAACAGAGCAATTTCTCAATTAAAAACACCAGTAGAAAAATTATTTTAAGGGATTACGTCTGCAGATTATTTTAACCAAAAACAATGCCACATCTAAAACCTTACCTTGTGTCTGTCTGCAGGAGGAATGTCATAGTTCTCTGCTCTCAGGTTGGAAGCTGCCACAATAAAGTCCATGTGAAAGTTGGTGTCATCATCCTGTCAATGAATGGGTCAGTTATTACACAAACTAAACTTCTAGTAATGCTGACTGACTTTATATTAAGGGGTGCAATCTTGAATGTACTGTCCCAAATTGTGCACTATGGAAATTCTAGAGTAAGAGCTACAATGTTTGGCAGTGGACCACTTCTCTAGCAGCATGTTAGCAAGTTTAACCTTGAAAGCTGGAATTCTTAATAATCTTATTTGTTGTGTTGTGTTTTATCTGGCCTTACTGCATCAGGCAAATTCTGTCAGTTAAAGGGCCATGAAGTGAAATGCACAATGAACACAAGGTGTTGGGTGAATGGTTAGTTGAAGTGAAGTCTATTTAAATAAGATTTTGTAAGAGCCATTCCCTCAAAGTTGATAGAAGGAAAATAACATGTTCTGGGGGAGATGGTATACCTTTTCAAAGTCAATGGGGCTGAGTTTAAACTGGGAAGTCTCAGGGGAAGGTAACTGGGTCTTCAGCTCTTCCAATCTGGAGTCATCTGTTTATTGCAAAACCAGTGGTTACATTATTCTTAAAGCAGCCACAGTGACATATGGGTAAATATTTAAGCCAAGCACATGATTCACAAACAAATCTTTATCTGCTGTAAGATTTCAAAACATATAATTTTATGTGCCTTATTGCACAATTATATCGATGAGTAACGTACCAACAGAGGAATTGCTATTTTGCAGTTCCTGATCAGAGACGTGAATTTTAACCCCTGAACGTGGAGTAAAAGGTGGAACCTTGACCTCCTGCAAGATCTTGACCACAGCTGCACGATCACTGCTGCCTGGCAGGCCATATGTCTGAGCAAACAGGTTGGCTGCTGCCATAACATAATCCATATGCAGCTCCTAAAAATGAAAACATCCATCAACTTCAGACTGGATGGACTAGTAGAGAAGACGTTACTTTGAGCAGGGAATGGTAGGATGAATAATCAAAACATACTTACATTGCTAGTACTGAATTCTAACGGATGAGGACATCGCTTTGGGCCAGACCAGAAGGGAGCACCAGAACTGGTGAGCTGAAAGACAGACGGCAATTTTTATGGCTTATAGATAATGCTATTTTTCAATTGTCATTTTGTCAAATGTATAAATTTATCAACACAAGAACAGGTAGATAAATGACAGGAAAGTGGGTGAGAGACTACAGATATAAACTAAGGTTTTTTTGAGTTCAAGTTTTGGAAACTTTGAAACCAATATTATGGCCTGAGCATGGTTTACTCTGTTTTTGTTTCAGCCTTTGTATATTGCTTTAAGTTAAACTCAGCTTGTTTTCTGCCAAATGACAATTGCCATCTTATTCTGGTGTCACTGAAACAGCCTGTTTGGCACAAAGTTCAAAACCAGGGGAACACACATATGAGATCAAAATGTGTATAGTGTTTGAGCAAAAACTTGAAATACACAATCTGGGGACATGTGAAACCCATGTTAACGTTATACAAGAAGAGGTAGAATATCAATAATAAACCAGATTCTAATATAGTGTGATGAGCCCTTGAATTCAGCATTTTTATTTTATTTTTTTTAAATGAGAACACTACCTGTGGCTTTCATTGCTCCTGTTCAATTCAGCAGCAACAAAAGATGTATTCATAGATAAAATAAACCAGGGCTCAGGGCAATGTTTAGAATGCAGTTAACATTACAGGTAAAACCTAGACCAGAGAACAAGACTTACAAGAAAACTGATATGCATCGTTTAGCACCCTTACTATGTACCTGATCTGGTGGGAAATTGTGCAGTAGCTGGCGAATGTTGTTGCTGTATTGACACTGCCAGTGGTTGCGAGCCCAAGATACACAATCAGCCCAGCTTTGGGGACAATCTGTGACAAGACTCTTATAAACAGCCTCCAGCACCTCCACAGGCTGAGCTCCTGGAAGCTTCAGAGTACGCTCCATGAACTTAGGATCTCTGCAAGAATGAAAATCATAAACGTCATTGATTAGTTTGAACAATGTCAAATGCTGTTATCTTGAACCTGTTTACTGAGCAGGCTGAGTTTAAGAATTATTTTGAGCATGCGGTTTAGTTTATGGTTTAATCAGAAGACAGCTATATGATCGCACCCTGAGAACTAAGGGGCATCTATGGCAGTTACAGACTGCTTCACAGTCTCACAGATTTAGTCAAGTACTGAAGAAATTAACAAAGTACTTCCAAAAACACTTGAGAGTAATTTTGCTAATGCATAATTTTTATGATGAGTCCACCTTACATATAAGCAAGTAGAGTGATGCCACATGATTATGTTGGAATTACAAGAAAGGCAACATACGTGAGGTACTGCATGGCATTCTCTGGTGGTTGTTTGAACAGTCCCTCAAACTCATCACGGGCCCACTAAAGCAAGAAAAACATTGAAAACAATTCATTAATAGATTGGAATCACTTAAGTACAGCATATTCACAAACAATATTTTCTATTCACACTGTGGTATGTGGGCTTACAGACATTAATACAATATAGAAATCTGAGCCTACAATTAACATAAAATTAGGCCTCTTATTGAAAGTTAAAACACAATGTCTTACTTCTTTCCTCGTGGCTGGTGCAAAGACTCTTTTACACAGTAAACATAGTAGCACTGAGAAAGAAGACTGCAGAGAAATACTGTCTGTACATTTTTCCAGCTAGGAATAAAGCCTTCTAAATCTAGTAACATAATTGTTAAGTTGGCAACAATAAGGTGAGCTCAAGTGTGATCACTGCTGAATCACAGGGATGTGAGATGACCATGCTGTGTCATATGTGGGAAAAATAAATGAATAAACAAAAACTCAAATTGATAGACCTAACACCTCCCCCAATGAACAAATAACCCCATATTAGTATTCATGGACAAACCTGAGTTTGTTAAATACAAAATGCAGTGTCAATTACTTCTGACGACTTACAACTAGTCATCATAAAGATGCATAAGCATAAACTTTCTAGAAAAGTTAAAACCATTTGGAATGAAGTGTGCTCTGATGAGATTGGGGTAACCTTTATTCTATTCATTAGACAGGCTGCAGCTGCTTTTAAGTTACAAAAAGGGGTCACTTGTTTTTAATTGTTGGATGCATTTTTCCTGGTCTAATTTATGCCAAATGAATCCTGGAAGTTGTTGAGCCGTTTTCCGTGTTTATTAGTAATGTCAGCTGAATCACTGCTTAGCAAAGTCAAGTCTTACACTGCGTGTATCCTATAGTAGATACATCCACTGACCTGCAGCGTGTGTTCAATGGAATTTGGGAAGTTCTTGAGAGTGCAGATTGGGATGGATTTCTCAGGTGGGTCTTGACTGGAGCTGTAGGACTCTGTGAGGAAGGGGATCACGACCTGAACATTGCCTTTGGTGCCCAAAGTGCCTGACTCCAGCAAGGGTTTACGGTAGTACACGCACCTTCGATCCATGTACATACCTGAACATTAGGGGAAAGAGTTTAGTATAAAACATTAAATACCCTTCAAAATGTGTTTTTAGTTATTAAGCAATTATTCTAAACAGCTTAAGTCAGACTTTCATTGTCTTACGTGCGTCAACATTGTCCAGTGCATTGGCAACTCCATCAAGGTTTTCAAAGAAGTCATCATCATAGATCCTCTCTGTGTCGGGGCCCACTCTGTTCTGGTGACCTGTGATCCTGATGGACGGGTTCATCTGCTTCACTGCAGCAGCAGCTGTGTCACTCTTCATTTTCTGTTAACACACATACACCAACAGTCAGTCACGAACACCAAAATCATAACTGACCAAAAGAACACAAAAAGATGAAAGACATTTTCTATAGAGGTCGACGATTGTTTATCACGTTAATATTTTCAGTTCCAAGTGCATGCAGAAATATAGGATTTTTGTGCATGAAGGGTGCTTCTTTAACATGGGGGGGAAGTAATGACAGATCTTACAACAATATTCATGCCCTACAGCTCAAATCTGCCAGCTCTGGGTTCCTCCTATCAGTTTCTTTTGTAAAATGTTAAATAAACTCAGCAGAAGACACTAATAACAGCGCATAGTGGCTTGTGTTTGCATTTTTTTTTGTCGACTTATACTAGGTGGGGGCGGGGTTGTAATAGTGAAGGTGCCGGGCTCATGAGCGAGAGGTCGTGAGTTCGGATCCCAGTCAGACCCCCACCGTGCCAAGACCCTTAGGCAATATGAATAATATGAATATGCCTGCGTCAACATATGAAAAGCAAAATATAGTCTGTAAGTGCACTTAGGTGTTTCAGAAAATGAAGAAACAGCATGGTGTGGAAATATCACAATCAATCAATAAATGCTCAACGTCTGTGGGCTTCTTACACCCCATCTATCAACAGGAAAGGCTGAGTAAAGATGAAGACACTGACCGTAACATCTGAGGGTCTGAAGAGGAACTGTCTGTTTAGATTTGATTTCTCTATGGTGTCCATGTCAGTCACGATGACTTCTCCCTCTCCAGTAGCCAGTCCAATCATGGCAAAATTTTTCAACAGCTCACAGCCAATGGCACCAGCCCCAACCTAGAAGGATTAAAAATCTTAGTGAGTAAAGCTATAAAGGTTGTGTCATGTGTTTGAAACTTATTAAAGAAACATTAAACCACTACTACATGTCACTCAATGTCAGAGAAATGCCATAATTTACGGGAAAAGCTGACATTTTTGCAGGGTTCTCAACAGAAAAGTTCTCAACTTCAGTGGCTTTGAACTACACTGGGAAGTGGTGGGCAGCACTCCATTCGTATCGCACCATTGATCCACTATTGTGCTAACTGGGAGACAAAAACCAGCTGAGCCTTGCTCATTTACCAGGATACTAAATAATAGTCAACATTGTTCACATACATCAAAAAATGATTTAGAGTAGTTAATAATTGTCAACACATATCCTGAAAAATGCCGTATTCCTTGCTACTGAGAGAAATGAATTCCTTAATAATAATTAAAAAGAAAGAAAACCAAAAACAAACAAACCAGCACCAAGCACTATAGCTTCGACACAACTCGAACAAATTCTCTCTGTTGGACACTTGTTACAGAAAGTACACACTTAAGCACAAGAAAGAGCACAAAGCTAAACATGGTAAACGTCCATTTGATGATAAGGAAGAAACATTCATCCAGTGTGCTATTGTGGCTCTGTGGCGAATACAAGTTTATAGCACCAAGGAATATTCTATATTAGCTTATACAATATTTTACAATACAGGAGGTAATTAAATTTTCTTATTAATAAACTCACCAGGAAGTAGCGCTGTTTGGCAAGTAAATCCTGCAGTTTGGTGCCAAACACTGCAATCTGCCCATCATATCGACAGTTTCTCTTGGAGAAAAACAGTGGCGTAGAACAGGTTTAGCACCATCATGTTCATCTACATTCAATTAAAGCGTTTTAATATGCTATGAATACCTACAGGGGCACACTCTTCCTCTGTGAGCATAACTCCTTCCTCTTCAGCCAAGCACTCCAGGGCATCAAAGTATAGCCACTGCATTATAGGCATAAATTTTCCTGTACATGCCTTAAAGAACAAAGTGCATACAATATTTAAGAAATCATTTGTGGCACCAAATTTCTGTTGAACTTGTCCAAACATGTCCAATATAAACAGTAAAACAAGTCCTCCTAAGTCATCTTCTTGGCTTACAGTCATTGGGATTATATTGCTTTAATTTATAAAACACACCTTCAGTTAATATTGTAAGACTAGGCTTTGAACTACAATTTGCACAGAACTTTCTACTGACCTTCATCACTTCCTGTGCAGCCAAACCCCCAATGAAGGCATTGACAGGGGCCAGGTCACCAGCAGCAACATATGACATCTTTTTGATAAGAGCTTCATCCAGCTGTTCCACTTTGGCTGATCCTGTCTGTGTAGAGTTCACCTCTTTTGCCAATGTCAACAGCTCTTCACCATCAGCCTGGAATACACATAACTCAACATGCTAAACATGTCACAACATACAATCATACTGACTTTGTTTTGCTCTGTTGGACGGCAATTACTTTTGCTGCTGCATTTAATGACAGTGGCTCCTTTTTTCCACTGAAAGCCCATTAAAAACAGGCTTATTACTCCCAAATTTATGTGTACACATGAAATGAGGCAAATGAATTTCCAAGACCTGGTTTTAGCCATAATTTTATAAGTAAATTGCAGCACCTGCAATTTCTCCATTAACAAAATATTCCAACTATCATGAGTGAAATATACCTGGCTCCAAGGTACTGGAAGATGGTTATGTTTCTTCTGGAAGGCATGGATAGCCTGGAAACCTATGTGAAGCTGTCCTGGGTGCTCAAACTTGGCAAAGTCTGTCATCAGGAACTCAGGCTCAGCCATGGAGGAGGAGATGGATTTCTGGACAGGAAAAACATATGAGATAGTGAAGTTGGATCAATTTTAAAAATTTACACTGGTGACAGCAGCAATAAATGATATTGTTGCACTGGTAGTCTGATGAATTACACATTGTAATGATTTTAGAAAAAAAAGGGGCAATATAACTGCAAACAGCAGTGACACAATTTAGGGTGCAAGATGGCAGTCACTTACAAAACTGATCTTCTTGGGCATTTTAACCTGGGAAACTATTCCTCCTCTGACATAATCTGTAAAGCCAGTTGTGTCACAGATGCTAAAGGTGTATGGACCTGGACAAAGACAAGAGCGTATCCAAGCTTGTAAAATTCATAAACAGACTAACAAAAATGAGTTAATTTGGGAAAAAAGGTGTCTTACCAAGAACTTTAATTTCAACTGGCTTGCAGCCATTGAGCTCAGTCATGCCCTGAACTTCAGTAAAAGTGACATAGTCTCCGGTCTCAAAGCCATGACGAGCCTCATCCAGACATGTCACAACCCCTGGATTGTCCTTGGAAAAATCAAAAACTTTTTCAGTCAAAGCTGTGATGAAGTTTCATCTTATTGCTGAAAGCAGTAGGAGGTTTGAAAACATTCAGGGATGAATGAAAGAACTAACCTTGGTGATCATGGAAATCATGGCACTCAGTGGCTGTTCTCCATTGGGGTCATACACCATCATCTCTTCTCCAAAGTCACAGAAAAGTTGGCTACAAAACAGAAATAGTAATGCACAAAAATGTTACATGCTGACAGACAGATAATTGGGCATACAGTTGATGTGAACTATAAACAGAGGTCTGAATCTTACCCAAACAGACCACGGGTGTCCGCAACAATCAGCTTGATTCCTTTGCTGCGGCAGAACTCTCCTAGATGTAGCTGCTCATCTAGACTTGAGTTAGTCAGCACCACCACCTAGGTTTCAAGTCAAACAAAAAACAACTCTTGCTTCATTTCTAAATGCTGAAATGATTCAGGAAGTTTCTTCTATTGAATATCTACCTGGAACTTGGTCAAGTAGTCTTCAGTGAGTGTTCCAGTGTAAGCAGTCACAGGAACATAGTTGTTGAGTTCGGCCAAGCGGGGCTGACTCACTTCTGCCCTGTTCTTCCCCAGGTCCTCCTCCCGAAGGTAAAACTGACCATACAAAAATATCCAAGCTGCTATCAAACAATACCTACCAATACCAGAGTCAAACATGACAATAATTCTACTGACTAACATAGGTCAGCGTGAAATGTATGCACTCATGTGAGTAACTATGAACTCTTATTGTCCAGAGACCAAAAATTAGAAGGTAATCAACACAGGCTGAAAATAAATGGCATATTTTTAATAATGAACAACATATACAGATGTGAAATCATCAGGTGACTAACAAAAAATAATGTGGGTCTTTTGGTTTACATTTAATAAATTGTGCAAAAAGATACAAACTACATCTTAAATGGCTTCTGTATGATCACATTAAAATCTTGGCATTCCAAGTACGTAAGTTAGAAGATGCACATAATCAGTGAAACTGGCTTTCAAAATTTAGAAAAAACATGACAGAAAGCCTAATCTTCAATGATTGATTTGAAGGCCAGTTTAAGAGACATGAAAGATGATACGTCAAGTAAGTGACAGAAATTTACACCAGACATTTAATTCTCTTGGTACAAAACTGTATGTAGGGTTGTAAGCCAGCTGCTGAAATAGAAATGTTTGGTGAAAAGGGGCCAAAGGTTAAACTCCAATTGGAAGAGCAGAGATACAGCTAACACATTTCTAACTACAATGGCATACTCTTGTAACAGAAAAGGGTTTCAAGTTGATATCTGAGTAATCTATTCATACAATTATACAGCTGGCCTTAAACAGAAATCCCAGGATTCAAGGTTTCTGGCTGAAAAACCAAAACAACCTCCTCTGCTGTAATGACTTGCTAAAACAGTCTTCAGCTGTACTATGATTATGAACCTAGGAAGAGGCCACCCACTGATAAATCTGGGTCAGCCGATTGTTAACATGGGTGGGGGTGGCTATAGTACTCTTTTTTGGATAGCAACAATACAGTACGACACATAATTCAAAGGATAAAGGAATCGTGACAACAAATGAACTCACAGTAAGTATAAGTTCTACTCAATTTGAAAAAATTAAATTACAGTACACATCCCTAATAAATATATCTGAATGTTTCCACACACCTGAGAAGAGAGATCTCTCCATTCTGCAGCTCCTTGGTCATGTACAGTGACACTTCTAACTCCTCCCAGAATAACATTCTTGGCAATTTCAACTCCAAGACCTCTCATACCAGAGATAAGAACATTGGAGTTCTGCATGCGCTTCATGGCCTCATGGCCCAACACATAACTACAGAATATAAAGAAGAACACCATTAGGCATTAGTAGACATTAATTCCAATAATAGTTTGGGAGTTCCTACATTAAAAAAGAGCTTACAGTTGTCTGGAGTACAGGCCTTCATCAATCTCAGCATCATTGCCATTCTTAGCCATGCCCTGGGAAGAAACAACATGAGGTGCAATCAGTTCACATTGCAAGTTCAACTCACAGTATAGAGTAGAGGTGTTTGCACTTACGTTGGCAGGTGTGTGGGACAGATCAGTTCTGACAGAGTTAGAGGAGGAGCAGTGGGATCCCGTCTTCGTCTCTGTTCCTGACAAGCGACGCTTCTTGGACAGCGGCGAGCTGGACATCTGTACATTAACCATCATCATAAAAAAAATCCTAAATTGACAGGTCAGTCAAGGCAAAGCAGTAAACTAATGCATGTCATTACTCAATATTGCCCTTAGCCATTTTTATTATTAATCTGCTAGAAAAAAATAAACAAAATAAAATAAAGAAAACTAGACAAAGACAGTACAATGTCCACAGGCTTGAATTTTGTTAATGTTTTAAGGAGACAGCTGATTCAAAATCATATCAACTGTGATGTTTTAATAATTTAATGTTATGCCTCCATTATAATGAGCATCCAAGCTAAATGCTACCCAATCCCCTTCATTTTGAAGAGAGGATTTTTAGTCTAGAGAGCAGCTGGGCTGGCTGAAGGCCAAACACAAATCTGCTAGAAAACGAACTGAGCCTGGGAAGAGACATGAATAGCAGCATTATCGGCTCTTTCAAGCTCAGAGACAGCACTGGTTTGTTTATGTACTTCTATTGTTTATTTGACCAGTACTTATGGACAGCCAACGCTGTTTCAAGGAAAAAAAGCTGAATCATTAAAAGTTCACTGCGGTAAAGTGAGCAATACCCCACAATGGCAGGCAGGTGCGGACACAAGGACCACACTGTGCAGCAACTAAGTCGCGGTCGAAACTACAAGGAGGAAGCGCTTTATAGCGACAAATACATTTGTAATTAAGGCAATAATCCACACACACCGAGTCACTGTGGAAGGCCGCAGGATTCCTTACACTTTCTACCGCGCGGCAGAAATTGGGCACAATTTCCGCATCCAATGCAGCGCCAACTTCCTTGGCACACCTATCAGTTGAGAAACCGTTTTGTGGCTTCAAATGATATGACGATTTGGGCCAAATCTCGACCAAATGCACACAGATAAAATAACTTTCATTTCCCTGTAATCTAAATGGACGCGCTCGTCAAATGTGAAAATGAAGGCGTCCGGCATGATACAGCAAAGCCGCCCGGCTGTTACTGTAGTTTGCCTAATAGAGACGGTTAGCTGGCAGCAGCCGATTTAAAGATCTCAGCGTATGAAATATATGCATCACCTGTCAGCCAACTATACCAATGGGAGAGCGATTAGGTAGGTTCCGTGCCACTAATCAGTTAAGTGATTTGGCAAATGGACAGAGTCTAAACATGAATAACTTAGAGACGAGGAAACACCAGTCTGCCAGCTTATCCATTAGCAGCTCGGCCTAGGCCTGCATTACCCTCAGTGCGGAACATAACTTTACAAGCTAGCAGCTGTGGCTATATTGCAGCCGACCCGCTCGCACTGGAGAGCAACGGATTTGACAGCCGATAGCGAGGTGTGCTAATATCCCAACACCCAACCAAAAAAAACCCCATTTACCTTCGTCGTCAAGCATAAGCATTTCGCCAATAAAAGACAAGCCACTACACTCGTGCTCCATTGATTTCTCTTTCCTTACCAATAATCCTTCTCGGTCCCTTCCCAATGCGAACCCGCTCCTCTTCCGCAGTGTATAGCTGTCAGTAACAACGCTGAACTGTATATTCGACGGTTTGGACGGGGGAAAAGAAAGGCGATGCGGGATTGGGATGGTCTGCACTATATTGTCGAGTCACTATGTCGTTGTGCTAAGAGTCTCTCCTATGTAATTGCGGCGCTGGCTTTGCGACTGCAGACAGGAACAAAACCAAAATGGCAGATGGGGAGAAAGGGGCGGGGAAGCCGTGACGCAGGGGCTGAAATATTCAACAGGAAAGGGTGCCTGCGAGCACGCTGCTCAACCAGCACCTCAGCTCATTGGCTCCTAAGCCCAAGCCAACGCGCGTTTATCCCGCCCTTGCTACGAGAGGATGCATGCCAAGTGTCTTACTGTACAATGAACTGCGGGACCACTGAGGAAAAAAACCACTAAAAACGAGCTCCGAGCATGTCTGAAACAACTGCATCAAATGAATAACTCGCCCACCGGTGCTGAATGAACTCACCAATAACAGCACCTTTGTTTCGGCGACATCTCAAGCAAGAAGGAGCAGTCTTGTTGTGGACTCCATAAACAAAGCTGACACCAACTTGCAACAATGCACCGCGATAAAGAACACGCTTTGCTGTATAACCAAACTGGATGTGTGTTCTCACTAGAGCACAATTTGGTGTACTGGAGTTGACATACACATTGTGGTTTTTTTCCCCCCTCCTTCTTTATTTTTGTTTGTTTTCACAATTCAGCATTTATCATCACCGGTCCAGCCTGACAGGTATAACGTTAGGTGCGCTCCGTGATGCTGAGGGTCTGGGCATATTGAGGTTAGGGGTGAGCACTCCTTGCAAGGAGAGTATTGGGGGAGGGGGTGCCTGGTAAATGACAAAGGCCCAGGAAAAGAGTGGGCCGCATATTCTCGGGTACACATGTCGAGGGGGATCCCTTATTCTCATCTTCCTGCTGCAAAATGATTAAAAACCCGATTTTCCAGCACGCTCTCTGAGCTGAAACGCTTGATGTCAAAATAATAGGCTGCCCAACTTGACAGGCTAAACAGACAAACTAGCCAGCGTCACGTTACTGTGATAACGCCGATAAACGTGCTATCGCAGCGGTAACCCCACAAAACACACATACGAGGGGAAAAAAAACACTGCCAGCAGCTTCTATGTTGCCTTCTGTCTGTCTTTCAACATAGCGTCGATTTGATATTTGAAGTAACCAGTCTTCTAGCGGTAAATGTTATTTATCGCATAACGTTAATCAACACAGCACCCTCGCACATACAAAACGTGCAAATGCTAATTTACTGTTAATAGTTACGTGTCAGTGCCTTTTTAGCTACCGCTCGCGGAGCAGCGGGTTGAAATGGTTCACCTAGCCGTCGGCAACAAACGTTAACGACTACCAATAACGCTGATCAAAAGACTGCGTAGTTGTTAGCCCGTGTGCGGCTAAGCTTTCAAGCTATCTAGCCACCCAACCACTTTTTTCCCCCCTTCTTGTGCTGCTGTGTTAGCTCACTAGCTAACATTAGCCAACTAGCTGGGGCTAACATCATCAAAGGCGAGAGAGCTTACACAAGTGTACAGAACTTACCACATCCGATATTACTCGGCCTGATCTGCAGTATTAAAAAAATCGGCTTCGGTTTGAGCAAGAAAGGTGACAACTCAACACCGCCACTGGCTGCAAAGTGGAAAGTGTGTGACGGTGGCGGGCTGTGTGTGTGTGTGTGTGAGTTTTTTCCGCTGGACGGCTGCCTGTCCGGCTGTTCCCGAACCGTTTCCCCCTCACTCTATTTCAGTTGAAAGCAAAGCAAAGCAGCAACATGTGCACGTTTTACAGCCGCGACCATCATCCCGCCTCTTAGGGTTCGCCGACAACCGAGTCTGATTGATTTGTGTCGTCCGGCGCTCCAAATTCATCAGTAATATTCCTCCGGTCCTTCTAAGAGATAAAGCTTACTGAACTTTATACTCCTTTATGGTTTTGGTGAATGTTAACAATTCAGAAATAATAATATTTTTTCACCCCCGCGCTTTTACCAGTGTGGATTAACCCAAAGCGCACTCAGTGCATTATGGGACTTGTAGGCATGTGATGATATAATATAGCGGTTCTCAAACTTTTTTGACATGCCCCACTTCAAAAGCAGACAAAAAGTCCCCACACCTCTCAAAATGCACGTCCCAGAATTTTATCAGTCACTAACAATAAAAAAGAATCCATGCTGAATTTTACTTAAATAATGGCATCAGCAAACGCCTGATTGTTCTTTTAAATATAAAAACAATATCTATTCACTGCCCCACATTTTGAGTATCACTAATATCACAGAATCCAGGGTGCTCGAAAAACAAAGTTGTAACTGAAGAGACACGTTTAAAAGCTTTAGAGCAGCGAAACGACGCAATATCTATTTTAATTTTTGTAGTTTTATTGAAAGGCTTGCAAACAGTGCACAGTTTACATAGGAACAGAATAGTGGAACTCCCCATTTATTCAGGAGAAAAGCACAGAACCTGGTATTACATACACCCAAAAGCAGAATGAAACATTTTTTTTTATCATAAAAAGGATAAAATAGTCAGGACTTTCCAGTTAACAGTATCAAATGAATGTAGTGACAAAACTCGAGAAAATGAAAACAAACCTTCAGGAGAACTTTGGAAGAAGAAGCAGAAAAAATGTGTGCTTTGTTGTGTTATTACGAAGCCTTTATACAGTATCCTGCATCTAAGGATTTCCCCCAGCTCTCCGACAGATGTGGAACAACTGACAAGACCTAGAGACAGTTCGAGTTTAAATACACAATATAACCAAACAGATCTTAATTTCCAGCAGCCACTCGAATGGCTTTATCAGTTCAGTTTAGCATGTTTCTGTACACCTTTGTGACTCCAAACATCATAACAGGATAAATAGCCACATAAATAAAAGGAACAGATAAAAGGATCACATGTGTGATCTCATTTGAAAAAAGTTAATGTTGTCTTAGATATGAGGAAGTTTACAACATGGGAGAAAAATAAGAATTAGGAACCTAGTTTTATTTTAGATATTTACAGTTTTTAGGGAATAAAGTAATCAAATTGTATTTAGATGCTTTCTCTCACTATTATCTAAGACTTTTACTATGTTATTCTAACTTGTGTAGGTATGTAATTTACAAACTGTTGAGTGCTTGGATTTAATTATGAGGTGGTTGTGTGGTAAACATTTAGGCACACAATCTGGATTTGGGATAACAAGCTTTTGAGATCTCGGTCTAAGCAGCTGTCATACAGAGAGATGCAGTACTCTAATCCCCCTCGACTTCAGTGATGAGAGTATTTGAACGTCAGAGGCTGACAGCTTCATCTGGTATGGATGCACAGCCAGACCAAGCAATACTGTATAGTTACTTCTCTTTTCGGGCACAATTAGGCAATCTTTCTAAGTTATTACAGTTATTAAACCCTCACGTTCAACTATAAATACAGTGTTCCAGGTAATTTGCCTTTGTGTATTGCATCATGCACACCTGCCTCATAGCCCCCTGCCTATCCCAGCTCTAGGTGAATGGCTCAACTGAGGAGAAGCCCCCTGTCCATCCCTGTCTTCCTGCTCTCCCATTGCCTGGGGTGAGGCTTCTGTGGGTGGTGATGGTGGGGGATAAGAGGGAGGAGGAATACTAATGCGAGGGAGAGATGGCAGCGCAGGTCTGGGAGATGTAGGAAGTGGTGGAGGAGTGCCGGTGGTTGAAGTTGTGGACCGTTGAGAGGGGCGTGCACGAGACGTGGCAGGAGAAGCGTGTGTGCTCCGGGCTCGAGGTGGTTCAGCAGGGCAGTCGCTGATTTGCTCCAGCAGTGAGGGCATGTCTCCCTCGATCTTCTCCAGCACTGCAGCCATTTGCTTTTCTATCTGCTCAATCACACTGTCCATTTGCCAGTCGCTTGAAGTGCTGCCCCCGCCTCCATGCGGCAGCCCAGTTCCGTACATCCCTACCCCTCCTCCACTTGCATACAGGGAACTGTATGGACTCCCATAGCTTCCAGCCATCCCCATTCCCACGGCTGCAATCTCTGGATTGTATGGCGTGGCATGACGGCCTAAACTAGCAGAACTGCCAACTGCATAACAACCCTGTCCTGGTGCTGCACCTGCCCTGGCTATACTGAATTCAGCACTGTATCTATCTGTTCTTCTTGCATTCTTATCTCGTCTGTCCATGGGACTAGCATCACCCCTTAACCTAACTCCTAGGCCTCCATCCACCCCCGTCCCCGGCCCCACTGCTGGAGAGACTGGTGTCCCCACTGACCTCTCCGCCACTGCTTCAGGTACTTGTGTCTGACACCAGCTTCTGTCAGTCTCATCCTTTTGCTCACTTTGTGTAGCTGTTCTCTTCACTGGTGAGGCGGATGCAACAGCAGATGCTGTATGAGAAGGGCCATGAAGTGTTGCAGCCATTTTACGTTTGCTGCTGGGATCAGGGGAGGAGGATGTGAGTTTTTTGTCAAAATTAGAGCCTGAAGAACTGTCTAATAGCTTTGGACCCTCAGGGGTCACCGTTGGTGTCTGTTTGATTTCAACTTTATTTTGACCCAAATTGGCAGCCATTTTCCTGGTTCCATCACCAGCTCCTTTCTTAGCACCAACCTTGTCAGTCTGCTCCTGGGCACATTTTGGTACTGCATTTGATTGGCAAAGAGGGTTCTCAATATCTGATGGAGAAGTTCCAACAGAAGGGCTTATGTGCATCTTTACCTCCTCCTGTTTTTCTCCTGCCTTAATTGTCTCTTTATTCTGGTCCATGCCCGAGGGCATACTCTCAACGGTAACCTCTAAAGACACACTACTTGATGTCACCCCACCATCACTTGTCCCTTTCTCTCCCTCATCACTTGTTCCCTGTGAAACACCCCCTTCACCATCTCCTGCCTCTTCACCACGCTGAACCTCAGCTGAACTATCAATCAGTGCTTCTGAATTCTTCAGGCGTTGCATGAAGGTGGTGACACGGATTGCTTTCTGCGAAACAGACAGAAGTAGAAGAAAAATGAGAAAGGGATGGTAGAGATAAAGAAAATTAGATTTGCAGTGTATTGGATTTTTCATAAAAACCTAAATTGACCTGTTACTCCCCCTAAAAAACCATTGACACCATAGCTAGTTATGGGAAAGCATAAAAAATAAGACAAAGATTTGACAAAAAGCCTTTCACAACATCATGATTTAGCGACTTCATAAAACGCGCTGAGATATGATTTGTGTGACATGAAGAAAGATTAGTGCCAGTTGTTTACTTCCAAGAGGTGATGACATATTGTACCCTGGTTTAAATCAATCTCAAGTCTCACTCTTCCCAAGAAACTTCTTGAGTGCTTGTTGATTGGAAAAGGTAAGGTTGTAAATCCCTTTCTTAATCTACAAACACTGAAGGAGTTAGGGAAAATCTGAGCTTAATATATATTTCTAAACCAGGGAAATGAATTCCCTTGAATTCTCTGGAAGTGAAAAGCCATTAGGACACAAAAATGCTTTTGAAAACAATATTGCTTAACCAAGAAGCTTCTGTATTGCTTCAAGTATGACTTAAATGTAACAACAGTATGGGGCAATGAGCCAGGATTCATGTAAGAGGAATGCCAGAGGGCCTTACAGTTTAAAACACTGCAGTTCAATAGTTCACAGTGGCTTATATCCCTAACATCCTTTCCATTTCACCCTCTCCTTATCTACTCTAATTTAATTGCTAAAAACATAATGAAGAAATCTTTCCCTGTTACTGATCATTATCTAATATATATATTTTTTAACCAATCTGGTTTCTCAAACTAGTGCAGATAGGGAGAAGGAAAGGAGTAGAGTGGGCCACTTTGAACATCTGGGTCTAATCCAATGAAGAAAAGTGGGGCAGAGTGGATGGAGCTCTTCTGGGACAGGCAGAATGACAGTGGGCAGGAACAGAGCTTGAGAAGAGTTTCGACAGTCCCTGACATGATCAATGCATCTCGAAGCTGTTTTAGGTTTAATGTGTTTCCAAATTAGTTTGATTATTATAGAAAATGCATCAATGAAAGCCTCTTTTTAAATTAAGAGGATGTTCAGCTCTTAAAAGATGTTGTCTTACTGAATCATGTTGGACTAAATGTGAATTTCTACCCATGCTCTGCCCTTCCACTCTCCTTCAGAATGAAAAACAATACCTTCAACTCCTGGGAACCACATGGGGAAAGAGAGAAGAGGGTTATAACTGTTACTTATGCTGTCAGGTTATCACTGCCGTTGTCTTCCTTCTTTGTCTTCAGCATTCACAGCCCTGGATCTTCCAGCATGTAATTTAAAAAATCAAACATACCTCTGCAGAGTTGTGTAATGAGCTAAAGGACATTAAGGCCCTAACCTTCATTTGGTTTCTCCTCCATTTTCTTCTGCTGCACACTCTATGTCTCTGCTGCTGCTATTTCCCTCAATTTTTATCAGGTTTAGAGAGTACGAGTGAATTCATACCCGCCATTTGGCCTTTGCAAAGTTCTTCTCAAACTGGGCACACACACCATCCTTCAGGTTTTTTTCTGATGCACCATTCCCCGCAATCCTGTGACATATGGCAGACCGCACACAAGTAAATGTAAGGTCTGCAAATGTGCGCCAAGATTTTTGTGCATCTTGTCAGTATGATTACCACTCATGCCAAAGTGCGTCTTGTGCTGTGATTCTCAGCATCTGGTCCACTTCCATCAGGCGACAGACAAGCTCCTTAGCTGAAAGAGAAATAGCAACCAAAAAGGCAAATGAGGCATCATATTTGATTTAAAAAATATTTTTTTAGCTTTTTTCTTTTTCTTTTTTAAAACCAACAACAACAAAAATCCTGAATTCAAAATTATGGTTACTATATAAACCAATGGTAGAAAACTCTGGATACAAAATAGGTGTTCATTGCCACCATGTGGTGGAGGCTCGTACCTGCAGGTGAAATGTCATCCCAATAAGGAGAGTCAAACTCAAAATCTCCAGCAACAATACGACAGAAGATGATACGGTTATGTAGATCTGTGTTCTCCTCCTCTGTTTCATCATAAAAAGGAGGGTTACCCGATAAGCTGTAAAAAGGAATATACAGAAGGGGAAAGAAGAAGAGGAATTACCCTCATGCGTATAACTTCGGGAAATACTCATTATAAATGAAACAAAGAAATTGCTCTGAATTATGCCACTAGTGTATGTTTTTTCCCCTATATTATATTATAGCTTTTTAATTAGAAGTGAGACTCACAGTATGTACATAATGACACCCACAGCCCAGCAGTCCACAGGACGGCCATATCGGTGACGAGCCACCACTTCAGGAGCTGAGAAACAGCCAAGAATGGAACAGATATAGAGAGTGTGTGTAAAAAGAAGAAAAATATCCTAGATTTGCAGTGACAAGCCTTCACACCATATTTATACCTCTAAGCTGCACAGGCAACTTGCCTCCGAAGGCTATCTCCAGTTTTAACTTTCTTTTTTGCACTATTTTTTTCCCACCAGGGCCCTTTGCTTATTTATTAGTGTAATTACTCAGTTCAGCATTATGAATAACTATTCTGGTCTTTCAGTTGAGAGAACCAAGCCAAAGCACAGCTTTGCGCTTCAAGTTTTCCTCAGCAGCATTTAGACGAGAGACAGTTCACAAGAGATAAGAGGAGATGAAAAGAGAGGAGTAATAGGAGGAAGAGGGCAAGGGTTTGATGCTTTCAGTTCTGTTTATGTGTTTTCATGAGTTTAATGGTTTGATATTATTTGTTTATTTTTTTACTGCAAAGGTTTAGCTCTGAGTGGTTAGTAGCACAAGAAGAATGCACTGAATGCAGAGAGGTAAAGCATGCCCCCAGGCCTATTTACACAAGAAAAGGTGAAGCCAATGAAAGACCATATGAGAAGATGACAGGTGGAGAAAAACAGAAAAGTACAGTTGTATACACAAGTAAAGGCAAACACTGTGGCTTAGTAAACAGGGTAACTTACCCAGGTATTCTGGTGTTCCACATGGCTCTGTGATGGGCCCATTCTCAAATCTGGATAGGTAGAAATCTCGCAAAACCACTTTGTTATGGTTGTTTTCTGTGTAGTACATCAGATTTTCCAGCTAAAGAAAATGAGAAAAGAACTAAACATTCTTACACAATTACACACAGACTGAAGACCTGCTTTTCAGGAAGGTCATGGAAAAGGTCCAGTGGTTTGAACATCTGTTAGTGGGTATTTTAATAGATTAGAATGAATCAGTAAGCATTCTTCAGATATTTATCAAAACAAGTCATGAAGTACTACTATAGTTCCAAGGTATAGTCAATGATCATGCGTTCTGTTTTTGCATGTAACAAAACAATCACTGACAATAGAGTGCAATGATGAAGTTGTACTACGCACATAAGTAAAAAGTACGTACATCTCATGAAAATTTTTAGCTTTCAAATTTATATATGAGTCTGGAAATGCAATCTCCATATTTGAAATTATCCAATCCAAGATCATTAAAAGTCTCCAAATCTCACAACATTTCATGCAGGTAAGAAACTTTGACTGCTTGTGACTCTTGCAGGTGTTGACGTCAATCTGAATAGATCTGAATCAGAAAGGTGTGTCACAAAAGGAATATCTGAGCAAAAATACAGTTTGCCAGTAAAGTTATATGCAAAAACAAGTCAAAGACAAGGAATAATGTGCTTTGGAAACACGTCAAAGACAGATTCGTTTGGCCACATTAAAAGTAGACATATTTAGCACAGCCAAAGAAAACTTTTTAGTAGAAGAACCTCATACCAACTGCGAAGCCTAGCTTTGAATTTCATTCAAATGTTGTGGGGGATCTGAAAGACACAGTACATCTTGCAGTTGAAAGAATTTTGCACCAAATAATGATTAAACATTTCAACAAGCCAATTTTGGTAACTGGTAGACAATACTGTCTTTTGTCATTTGCCATTGGTTGAATAATTGGTGGAAAAGCAATTTTTTCTTATGGTTATGTTCAAGTATCTGTGGGCAAGGGAAGATCAAATGTTTTCTTGTCCATATACATAAAAAGAACAACAAAAAACAGCAATTTTCAAGGGATGTGAAGACTTTTTTTTTCACAAAAAGGTACATGTTTTTGCCTGATTGTCAATCTCGTGTTCAATTCTTTTTCCCTTTAGAACCAGGAAGCTAAAGTTTCCAGTATTGTTGTTCTACTAACTTATACGTTTGTATTGTGATTATGGCAGAAGATTATGGTCAAATTAAGTTAAGTAATTTTGTTTCTTTCATTTCCAGCATGTTTAAATCACAGTGATAATGATAACACAAGAAGAACAAACTGTCAACAAGACAAGCGGGATTTTAACACATTAGTAAGTAAGTAATGAACCACCAGATTTTACAACAGAAATATGTGCAACTGATAATCATGTTGTTTTCAGACCATGAAATGCTTCAAAGTCAATGGACCTTCGGCTGCTCCCTCGTATTCTCCCCAAGGGGTCACCACAGCATTGGTAATATGGCAGAGGTTTTATACCAGATGCCCTTCCTGACACAGCCAATTCCAGGTGAAGGGGGCTTGTACCCCCACCTGGAACTGAACCAGGGATCTTTCACTTGTAAGGCAAATGCCCAAACCACTTTGCTACAGGGGACACTACCATGAAGTGCTTCAAAGAATAGCCAGAAACACATTAATGCAAGTAAAGTAAGCATCTTGAATTTACTTTAGGAAGCAATTTCTATTTCTGCATTTATTTGAATTTCATTTTAATTTAATTTCTTAGTTTGAGTAGTTTTCATTATAAATAAGTCAGAACCATGGAGTATAGTTTAAGTGAAATACAATTATGTCTTCTACCAGTAGAGGGAGTCTGAAGCCCAAGAGAAGCTGTAGTAGTTCCTTCCTAATGGTTTGATGATGTCCACTGAAGCAATAAATCTGCCTGCATGTGTGTCTGTCATTAGAGATTGTTTTAAGCCATAAAGACACTGTTTACTCCCATGATAAAAATGTTATCAAATGTTTAGTCATTACTGAGGTGGCAGAACAATGCCTTTATGTGTCCCCAGAGTTTCTGCTGACTAAATACTTAATATTGCTTCCTGGTGTGTGATGAGGAACTGGTGTACTCATTCTACAAAGTTAGTAAATATCTATTTTTATCTTTTCATTGTAACAGCAATCATCACACACACACACACACACACACACACACACACACACACACGCAAGCCAGTGAAGAAAGACCGTAAGTGTGTACCTTCAGGTTCCTGTGAACTATGTTGAGGGAGTGTAAGTATGCCACAGCCTCGAGGACTTGTCTGATTACATTGGAAGCATCTCTCTCTGTGTAGTTCCCCTGGTCTAGAATCCAGTCAAATACATCTCCTCCTGTAGCACTGCATGCAGTCACACACAGAAGCACACAAAAACATCAGCATGCATATTGCTAAAATTACTAAGACACCACAGTAAACCACTTTGCGACTTTTTTGTAGTTTCCTTGCATTTGTCCATTACTAAATCTAAGCCTTTATTCCTGCTTGCCTATAGATGCTGAGCAGTTAAAAAACAGAGTACTGGTCATTACTCTAAAAGACTTGGTTAACTTTGGAGCTGAATGATGGGAGAGATTAACACATGTTGCCTCTAGCAGGAGGACAATTGCCTGGGCCAAAGTGTGAGCTAGATGAACACACAAATGACTGCAATCAGTTTCAGTGGTGTTTGTCTTTCTCTGTTTCAGTAACACAGTGGAAATAGTTTTCCACCCTACTTAAGTCAATATTATTGCTTTCAAATAAAGCTGCAAATATCAAAATGTACAAGTCACAAGTGATGTGGACTGGGTGAGTTCTGATGTATTGATCCTAAGCTCTCCGTAGAGACTCTCTTGTAGCAAAGCAGTGCTTCAGGAGCACCGAGTAATGTTGAGTGTTACTAAGAGCAAATATCTCATCAAATCTAACACCTTCCCCTGTTGCTGAGGGGAACAACAAAGCACACAGTAATAAGAGGATAGACTCAACTCCTACCCTCGAGCTGCTGGATGGAAGGAACATGGAGGACACACATACTTAAACAGATATTGACAAGGATGGTAACACAAGAAAGACAATCAGTGTAAAAGTTAAGACAAATACTCACAGCTCCTGGATGATAAAGTATTCCTTCCGGGTCTCAAATGTATCTATCAGCTGAAGGATGTTCGGATGATTTACCCTGGAACAGCCAAAAGAAGTCGCAGACTGTATGGATTTACATGCAAATGAAAGGTGCTAAGTATTCTCTCCCCTGGCTTGTGCTCAAACAATACTGTGCTTAGATGCTGAGATATCTCAGAGAAAGTTAAAACATAATTTAAAACACCTCAGCTTACAATATCAACCAGTACTATTGTATGATTTATGTTATTTGAAAATGTGAATATCCAAACATGCTCTCCTTCTCTCCGCCTTTCTCCATTGCTCAATCATACATCCATCTGTTCACAGACTGATTGCGTACAGTTTCAGGATCATGATTTCGTTCTTGGCAGCCTTGCGGACTTTCCTGCCATCTTTCTTGAGGAATTTCTTGCAGACAAACACCTTGTCTGTTTGTCTGTCCTTTGCCAGGCAGAGCTCGCAGAACTCCTTCCTACGCAATATGAAGAAAAAAAAATAGACAGAAAGACAGACAGACTGAGAGAGCCAGAAAAAGTAAATGTTGGAAGAAGGATGAAAGATGCAGATATGTGTTATGTGAGAGCACATCTGAGAATATGGCCCAGAAGAAGCACAGAATAATATTCAAATTAGGGGCACAAAGAGTACACTGGCTGTTTTGGTGAAATACAGTGAAAGAATTTAATTGGGAGGTGAGTCTTTGAACAGACAGGTTGAAATGACTCTTATTGCTGCCATCAGCTGGTAAGCATTGGGTTTCAAGCCTTTGGGGCATTCAGTACTTCACCCAAATGGATTTGAGGAAGCTACGTGATGGAAAATTAAACTGCGATGTTACACATTGAGAATAAAAAAATGAAAGCAATAAACACAATTTTAGGACACACATGTACAGGCCCACAGCGAAAGCCTTGCACTTAATTCTGACTTAATGTGTTTTTAAGTTTGTGAGCGTGTTTGTCTATGTGTCTGTGCGTGTGTGTGTGTGTTATATAAAAGATGAGCAGAAATCTCTGAGGCCAGATGCTGATGTTGCCATATGGCCTTTTACGCTGATTGGTATTTGTGTGTATGGTTTGTGTATGTGTGTGTGTGTGGTTGGTGTGTGTGTGTGTGTGTGTGTGTGTGTGTGTGTGTGTGTGTGTGTGTGTGTGTGTGTGTGTGTGTGTGTGTGTGTGTGTGTGTGCACATGTGTGTGTTCATTC
>VUQH01001053.1:0-20666 GCA_015106775.1 Etroplus canarensis
AATATATATATATATATATACTAAACTAAAATCTGAATTCAGAGCAGTCAGAAGCTTTCAGGTTTTACAGAACATGAAAGCTGTTGGTCAATTCCAACTAAAATAAAATCATATTTCTAAAACTCTGAAATCTTAAATCTAAATTTAAAGTTCAAAAGCGTTCAAGTTTTACAGGAGAACACAGAGTAAATTCTTTAGTCAGTTCCAAGTAAATAATGTAGGAATTAAGCTAAAATAAAATTCCAGTTAATCTGCCTCTGCACTGTATCCTTTCCTTTGTTTTTTCAACAGTTTACAAATGTACAAAGAAACAGACAAAAAAATTGTTTCCATCCTCAGTACAAATCAGTCCTCAGGATTGAGGAGCTTCTCTCACTCCTAAAGTCATGACTTCACCTGTTTGGTCTTCAGGAAAGGATGCAATTTAAATACATCTCTTTAGATCTCATAATGAGAGTTTTAGCAAATACCAAATACAAGCTGAACATTTGGAATCAACTTCAGATCTTTCCTGTGCTTAGTTTGTCATGGAATAATGAGGGAAAAGGCCACTGTGGTGGTGTACAGATGCTAAATTACAAAAAAGTGTCATTGTTCCAAAACTTATGGACCTAACTGTATGTGATTTTAAATAAGAGATGAATCATCAATTTAGAAAGAAAGAAAGAAAGAAAGAAAGAAAGAAAGAAAGAAAGAAAGAAAGAAAGGCAACTTTTATTAGCCCCAGAAATGGGGAAATTCCAAATTCTACACTCCGTTGTTAATGTACACAATTCCACATACAGGTCTGAATACACACACACATGCACAGACAGAACCAGTATGCATCGTTGTTGGAGAGGTGATCAGAGTGAGAAGGCAGCCCCTGAAGGGCGCCAGGGGAGCAATGTAGGGGGTTCGGTGTCTTGCTCAAGGGCACCTCAGCAGTGCTCAGGGGGTGAACCGACACCTCTCCAGCTTTCAGCCCTCACTCCATATGTAGTGGTCCATGTATTAACACAAAATGGGCATTTTCCACTTACAACCTCAGTATAAAGGATAGATTGAAGTAGTTATAGTTTTCCAGGTCAAATATTTATTAGATTTTTTTTCCCTTCCATATGTAGGTGTGTGGTAGTCTTACTGAACCCCAAAAAGAACAGACAGCACCACATTATCAACACTTCAAGGTGAGCAATGCACTAAATACTTTCTACAATGAAGTAGAGCAACATTAAACTTAAACTAGTCATTCTGTGATGTTATCATCTCCTTCTCTTGTGTTCACAGAAAAACCATCACAGCTCTGTCCTTCTCCCCTGACGGAAAGTACTTGGTGACAGGAGAGGTGAGATTTTTTACTGTTACTTTTCTCATTTTTTTTATTCTGCAGGTAACTTGTTCTCACATTTCTGGAACATGTTTCCCATCTTTTGCCATGTTGGTTTTTGAAACTCAAACTGGCATCCATTTGCCCATGAACTCATTTTTCCTGTTTAGTTTATGCCTTTTATCAGCTTAATATTACAGGAGAATTAGTGTTTATAATATTTTAGATTTACGTGTTTACTGGATTCTTCAGCTATCCATAAGAAGGAGTTAGTGTTCTATGCTGAAAATATCCCAGCAGGATGGAGGCTTGCTGCAGAATGGCAATTACTCATGGCAGTCCCGTAGACTCAGTGTTTTACCCTCTCCTTGAAAGGGGCCAATTTTATCACGCCACAGTGTAATGTGTCTTTTTAGTCAAGCATCTTGAATCGGTTTTGTTGTAGTTACAACGTAGGCCTTGACACAACATGCTATCTTAATCCTCTCCAGCCAATCAAAGCCGATTAAAGACTTCTCTGTATAAGTGAATGGGCACACAGTAGTTGCCATGACTACAGAGAGCAAAGTTCAAAAGACCAAACAGACTGGGGATAGGCTGTTCTTCGGCAATTCAAAAGCAACCGCATGCCAAATTCCCACCATAAATACTCAGAATAATTTAAACTGGGTACAGATCACAACAGATCTGTTGGGAAACGTTAGAGCTGCAAATTTACTTGTCACTCTTCCAGATCAAATGTTAGCATTACAGTCAGCTGCCAGCAATATTAAAGTTGTCTTTTTAACCTGCTGTGCTCAGTGATCAAAGCTGAGAGCATCGCAGCTGTATTAGAGGCTTTCCTGTAAGGCTTTTAAGAGGAAAGGTAAAAGATAGTCCTGAGTGAGTGATCTGATAAGAAATTTCCCTCATACACACTCATTCATCAAACAGTAGCTCATTTACATACAGAGACAGGCTGACAGCAGACATGCTGGCTTTCTTTTCTTGTGTATCTTTTATATGCAGTGCCGTCTTTAGCTGAATGTCACACATTTTTCTGCACCTAATAACTCTGACCTTTGAAAGGTCCTTTTACCATATTTTAATAAGAGACTGCACAAATAGCCTGCTGAACTTTTGATCCCTAGGAGGGAATAATGGGAGCAGGTTGAGGGTCAAGTAATGGTATACAGTCAGAGGACAGAGCTAATCTCCTAGAGAGATGGACAGACTGGAGTGACAGGTGACTCCTGTGTGCAGCCTGTTTTAGTTGACTTCCAGACTGGAGACAAAAACCTAGCTCACTATATTATATAACTGGAGGAATGCATACTGTCTTTAATAACAAGATAACCCCATTTTTAACCATTTAAACCCTCTTCTTATGCATCCCTCTTTCCATTTCACCAGAGCGGTCATCTGCCGGCAGTGAGACTATGGAACGTGGCAGAACGGAGCCAGGTTGCAGAGCTCCAGAAGCACAAATATGGCATCTCCTGTGTGGCTTTCTCCCACAACAGCAAATACATAGTCAGTGTGGGGAACCAGCATGACATGATGGTTAACGTCTGGTCATGGAAGGTTTGTCTCACTTTAAAGTTTTGGTGTAAGATGATATTCTCTTTTTGGCAAAGGGAAAAGGCAATGTAAAATATAGATAAAAACACAATGCAATGATCTGCAAATCTCATAAACCAATATTTTATTCACAAAAGAACATCGAACATATCACATGTTGAAATTGAGACAGTTTACTGTTTCATGAAAAATACTAGCTCATCTTGAATTTAATGGCAGCAACACATCTCAAAACAGTTGGGATAGTACCACGTTTACCACTGTATAGCATCCCCTTTCTTTTTAACCAGAGTATGTAAATGTCTGGGAATTGAGGAGACCAGCTGCTGGACCTTTGGAATGGGAAATTTGTCCCATTCTTTTCTGATATGGGATTCCAGTTGCTTAACAGTCTTGGGTCTTCTTTGTGGTACTTTGCATTTCATAATGCTTCAAATGTTTTCAATAGGTGAAAGGTCTGAGCCACAGGAAGGCCATTTTAGCACCTGGACTCTTCTACTAGAAAGCCATGATGTTGTAATAGCTGTAGTATGTGGTTTAACATTGTCTTCCTGAAATATACATGGCCTTCCCTGTAATAGACATAGAGAGTATATGTTGCTCCAAAACCTGTATATACCTTTCAGCACTGATGGTGCCTTTCCATATGTGCAAATTACCAGTACCTAACCAGGCACTAATGCACTCCCATACCATCAGAGATGCAGTCTTTTGAACTGAACACTGATAACAAGCTGGGCCCCTCTCCTGTTTAGCCCAGAGGATGCTGCATCCATGATTTCCAAAAAGAATTCAAAATGGTTTAAAATGATAATGGGTCATGTTCACATATGACTGCTTCTTTGTATGATAGAGCTTTAACCTGCATTTGTGGATGGCACGGCTAGCTCTGTTCACAGGCAATAATTTGTGGAAGGGTTCCTGAGCCCATGCAGGGATTTCCATGACAGAATCATGCCTGTTTGCGATGCAGTGCCCTCTGAGGGCCCGAAGATCACAAGCATACAATACTGGTTTTTGGTCGTGTCCCTTATGCACAGAGATGTCTCCAGATTCTCTGAATCTTTTGATGATATTATGTCCTGTAGATGATGGAATTTTCAAAGTCTTTACAATTTTACAATTAGGAAAATTATTCTGAAACTGCTCCACAATTTGTATGCACAGTTCCTCACAGATTGGTGAACCTCTGCCCATCTTTACCTGTGAGAGACTCTGCCTCCCTAAGGTGTTCTTTAAACCCTATCACATTACTGGCTTGTTGTCAATTAACTTAATTAGTGGCAACATGTTCCTCCAGCTGTTTCTTTTTAGTACCACTTACTTTTCCAGCCTTTTGTTTACCTTGTCCCAACTTTTTTTAACACATTACTGCCATCAAATTCAAGATGAGCTAGTATCTTTCATAAAACAGTAAAATGTCTCCCGTTCAACAATTGATATGTTTTCTATGTTCTTCTGAGAATAAAATATTGGTTTATGAGATTTAAAAATCATTGCATTGTGTTTTTATTTAATTTTACACAACATTCCAACCTTTTTGTAATCGGGGTTGTACAAGTGGTACTAATCTTTTACCTAAAACTTTTTTCACATAAATTTTTGACAGTGTTGGGAGAATCAGACTGGAAGGCTGTCCGTAGATGTTCTTTCTCACATGTCTCTCACAGCAGGAAAAGTCCGAGTCAAACACATTCTCACTACTTTAGGTGCTACCTAGCCTGTTCTCACATAGGCTCAGTCACCCTTTTGTGCTAGCAATCTGGCAGGTTGAAGATCATTTAATGTCAAATAATCTGAGTTCTACAGAAAAATTTAAGCCTGCAGTGCATGTATGAAAATGTTCACTGGAAATCAAAAATGGGTTCAAAGTAGAACAAATGTCTATAATGATGTAATAAATATAGTATAATGTTCCAATTACCATTATGCCATTGTCAACAAATCTCATTGCGTATTAATGTCTTTTTGCGAGGGTCTTTTTAAAATGTGTTCTCTAAATTCTCTTACAGAAAGATATATTAGTGGCTGCTAACAAGGTGTCCAGTAAAGTGACAGGTGTGTCTTTCTCTGAGGACAGCTCCTACTTTGTAACAGTGGGAAACAGGCATGTCAAGTTCTGGTATCTGGACCACTGCAAGGCCAGCAAGGTAATAGAGGATAACTTGGTTTTGTTTAAGTTGTATAAGTTGGAGCCATTCCTTACTGCTTGAAATTCTTTGACTAGCTTTAGAAGAAGACTTATCAAGCATTCCTGTACACTTTTGCATTGCTTTGAAAGTTGTCCAACCTACTACTAGTACTATAGTGCTGTGTATTACACTAGTATTTTACGCAAATGTATTTGTAAATTCCATGAATTCTTATTTGTCAGCTTAATAACGTGCAGATATTTCAGGGATTGTACTTTAGTCACTTCAGTCTGAGCTTTATCAGCCAACTGTCACCCCTCTGTGGTATGTAGGCCAGTGCTCCTGTGCCTCTGCTGGGCCGCTCCGGGCTGTTGGGGGAGTTGAGGAACAACTTCTTTTGTGATGTGGCTTGTGGACGTGGCTCTAAATCTGACTCCACTTTCTGCATTACCTCCTCTGGTCTGCTGTGTGAGTTTAACAGCAAGAGGATGCTGGACAAGTGGGTGGATCTACAGGTGAGTGACAGGGTTGAAAGTGGTGTTTGAACTCTTAAGTACCACTGCTGTCAATTCCTGTTAAATGGTATGTCTTTTGGTGGTGCTGTGTTATTTCATTCATCTAAATGTTATCTATTTTAGCTGCAGGCTGTAGCTTTTATATTTAAGGCACAGAGTGAAACGGACCATCTCATCTGCACTCAGCAGAAAACACACATTTCCCAAAATATCAAACTATTGATGTGGAACATTATTTTTTCATTCAGTAGGTGTAATCTTCCTCATATGTTACCCACCGTATTCACATCGATTAGTGTTAACTCTACAGCATTTTCATTTAGCAATTACTTTAGTACAGGGCAATCAGTCATGCTTTAGGTCAGCATCCAGCTGTGATGTTTATTCAAGAAGTGAAGGATCCTTCTGTTAGAGGATCAAAGAAGAATTAGCAGCAAGGACAGGTACAGGATGTGTCTGGAAGTGTTCCAATGAGGACGCATTTTTATCCCTTTGTAACCTTTGAAGAGGACTATGCAAAACTATGTTGCAATGTGATGTGCATGAGTAGAATTAGCTTAAGTTTCATACAGAAATAAATATGATTCTAGGTTATTATTACATGTTTGCTATAGTTATTATGGTAACAGTTTTCTCTGAGGGCTACAAAGCTGTGTAATAAGCTGATGCTCTGCTATATGTCCTTTGATGCAGACTGGGGTGGCTCAGTCGCTGTCTCTCTCTGAAGATATGATCTTTTGCGGCTGTGCTGATGGAACAGTGCGAACCTTCAGGCCCGCTGACTTGCACTTTGTCTGTACGCTGCCACGGCCACACCCCCTCGGCTCTGACGTCTCTGCCATGACTGAGGCCAGGTGAGGAAGAGCTCAAGAGTAGCTCAGCCTTTTTTTGGCACTCATCCACTCCAGGATCAAACATGCTCTATTTATAGAGCTTCCTGTGTCAAGTAGCGTATGCCTAAATCTCTTCTAGATGTTTCCTATTTTTGAGGTATGACCGATTTAAAAAAGAAAATATCTCCTGCTGTCATTCCAACCTTTTATTCCCACAGTCATCTGTTCAATACCAAGCCGGATGCCCGTTACCCAGACACCGTTGCCGTTACCTATGACCCCATCAGCTGGCGGCTCAGCTGTGTGTATAACGACCACAGTCTGTATGTGTGGGATGTGAGAGATGTGCACCGGGTGGGGAAGTTGCACTCTGCTCTCTTTCACCCCGCCTGCGTCTGGGACCTGGAGGTAAACACATGCAGGAGGAAGTGAATATATATCACCTCTTTAGAAACTGAGAAAAATTCAGTGTGTTTTTTTAAGCCCCTGGTTCAGAACGTTTACAACAATGCAATAGATTGGATTCTGCCCACTGATTATGTTATTGATTTGTGGATTCATCAATGCATTCCAAACTTGGGACACTTTGGGCTGTTCTTTACAATACCGAGCATGGGGTCATTTCAAAACAATATTATATTTGGTCATTACATGGGTTAAGCTTTTTATATTTATATTTTATATTAACTATTACCCATGTGCCTCCAAATTTGACAGTTTTAACTTGCTGGTAATAGACAATATCATGCAATGCACATAGCTTAGTAAAAATCTATTTTAAACATTGGATTACTGTTGAATTCAATTGATCTTAGAGCACTTTTGTGTAATTTTATTACAATCATGTGATTTATTTTCAACTTAATGCCCTCCTTTTTGTGGCTCCCCTCCAGATGTTTCCAGATGTCCCTGGAGAACTTGCTGCTGGTCTGTCATCAGGTGCATTCCTTACTTGTTCAGCTGATAACACTGTAAGACTGTGGCGCATGGAAGACTGGACACAAACTCATGTTCATTCTCCGAATATCCTCAGTCGAGTAAGTTTGCCTCCAAAATCTATATTCCCTCATGTCACACAAAAAGAACAAACTCTCCTTGTTTCAAGAACAAATTCTCTCTCTGAAGTATTATTTTTTTGGCCCTCATTGCTTTGCAGGATCTTTTGAATATAATCTACATTGATGGAAACACCAGTGCCTTGGTGGATCCAGACTGCGTAACACATATGAATGCAGACAAGTCAGGGGATGGACAGACAGCAGAAATCAGGACAGGCATCAGGACCATCTGTGTCAGTCCAGACGGCAAACAACTGGCATCTGGAGATCGCAACGGCATGCTGAGGTAGAACGACAAGTCTAAACTGAGAGTGACGACTGACTGAGGTGACCTCTGTCTTAAAAATGTGAATCAATATGCTACAGGGTTCATGACCTCAGCAGCATGGAGGAAATTCTGAAGGTGGAAGCTCATGATGCTGAGATTCTCTGTCTTGAATACAGCAAACCTGAAACAGGTCAGTGTGTGTGACTGCAGCAGTTACTATAATGATGGCATGCTTAAAGAATAGTTGCACATTGGCTTTGAAAACAGTAAGTGATTAAATGATCTTATTTTTGTCAGGTCTGAAGCTGTTGGCCACAGCCAGCAGGGATCGTTTGATCCATGTCTTGGATGCAGAAGATAACTACAGTTTGGTGCAGACACTCGACGAGCACTCTTCATCCATAACAGCCATCCGCTTTGCTGGTGAGCCACTTGAGGCACTGTCAACATCTGATGGCTAATCTTTTCCTAATCCACTCTTTCATCTCCTCTCAGTCCTGCACAAAGTCCAACTTTTATATCACATGCAGCACCACATGTTTAAATAATAGATGACAGCTACAACTGTATTCAGGTGGAGTGTTGTTTTTCTGAGAAAAGGCTTTTCCGTTGCACTTTGCTGTCTCTCTTTCAACTAACACACTGTATTTAGTCAGTTGTCGTCTCTGGTTTCAAATTTGGATTTTTCAAGCTGCACTAATCCACTTTCTTTAGACTTTTCTTGGACTTTAAATTCTTCTGCTAATAATAGCAGTTTAATATAATTTTGCAGTGTTGCAAAAACTTCTTTGAAAGCACAGCTTTAAAGCTACCAATTACTTCACACTGGAAGAAGCCAAACTACAGAAAAGCTGGCCTAGGGAAAAGTGTAGTTGGGATAAGAAAAAGTAGTTTAAACTGCTTTTTAAAAAAATGATGATACTTTACATTTACATCAGAATCATGCGTTGTACGTGTGATATAGAATTATAAGAAAATATAATAAAAAAGTCATATTCTCTGGAAAATCAAAAAGAGCTATCCAACTGAGGTTATTGCAAAAGTCCCCTCTTACTTTTAGCCTCTGGGGTGGCACCAAGGTTGCGATACACTATATGGACAAAAGTATACAGTAGCTTTTATGATATGATATGCTATGGTATGTGCCTCAGCACTTGGCAACTCTGTAATTTTACATGTTCTGTCCTTTCTTATAAATACTATCCGTCAATGTCACTGCACAGTGATGAACCAAAACAACAGAGTTCCACTTTGTTCATGTGGAAGTGCAGAAATGTCAGCTTTAGTTTTGTATACAATGACCATCAGGTACCATGTAAAGGTATTGTACCATGCAGGATCACTCAGCCAATCAGGTAACTTTTTAAACAACATGCAACAGCTTCTCTTGGTAATAAAGTGCAAGTTTCATATTTGCCTACACAAAAATGGCTAAAAAGCACTTGAACTATCAGTAAGCTACTGCAAAATAGGAGGACTTCTTTGTGTTTCACAGGCCTTAATTGCCTTTAAAGTTTTGAAAATGTATGATTAAAAAGCACTGATGACTAAATAGTCTGGTTTTATTTCTTTAGCCAATGACAACAAGGTGAGGATGATCAGCTGTGGGGCAGACAAGAGCATCTATTTCCGCACTGCACACAAGGTAACATCAGAAACATGAATGACACTAAAATGTATATGCTGATTACTTAACGCTGAAAAAGCAGGAGACATTTACTTGTAGACTGGAAGCAGTGAAACAGTTACTAGGCTTTTTCACTACACTATAAACATCTACTTACCATCACTAATAAACGTAGCCAATGAACAGCATTCTTTTAAATAACCAATTATTACATGACAGCAAGTAGTTGTACTTTAAGTGTATAATGAAAACATTTATATTATGTGGTGTTGTTACATTTCTTTGCTGGCCACAATGAGCTTAATTGCTTTTGACTTAATTTTTTCATTAATTCTTCTCATTTAGGTCACATGGCATGACACAATTGTAAAACAATCTGTTTAGCAATTCTACAGCACAGACCACAAAAGGAGCATTTGTATTAACAGTTGTATAACTAAATGCAAAAAAAACAAAAAAAAAACAAAAGGAGGAGACATTCTTTCCTCTGGAATTGCTTCTGGGTTACCGGGCCAGTTTTGTGTTCAGTCAGGGTTGCATAAGTTGCAACATTTTTCATAAACTTGAGAGACAATTTAGGCCACTGCAGTGAGTCAGAACATTTAGTTTTGCAGAGTACAATAAACAATGGCTTATTAGTTTAAAGAAACCTTCTCAGCATGCAGACGTCTACGGAGTGCTCATTTTAGAATGCTGCTGTGACAAGTTTGTGCTTCGGCAGAGCAGAAATGTGGATCTTCTGAACTGTTTCTGTGTTGTCAAGGATAGCCTTATTTTCTGACCACGTCTTTATGATAGTGATGATGAACAAACACTGATTTTCTGTGGTCCAGACCTTGAGTTATTGTAACTCACTTCGGGTCTTCGCCAAGCATATTCATTCTACAAAATGTTAAGAGTCAACAAACATTTTATGCAATAATTCGCTGTATGCATATATTGATCCTGAATCAAGCTGATCTCTGCATCTATTAGAACTTTAAATTAATGGAGCATGTTCATCTTTTAAAGATGCAATGCTCCACATATTTCTCTTTGTAGCTGATCTAAAGTTTGGCTTGCTTAGAACAAAAGTTACATCATGTATTCAATTAAAATGTTCCTGACACTTGTGTAAACACTCAAATTGTTTCAGTTAGCACCTTCCTCTGCCCTCACCAGCACAGGCCTGAAACTATTTTGTTTTGTTTCACAGACTGACAGAGGAACAGAGTTCAGGCGTTCCCACTACATGGTGAGGAAGACCACACTTTATGACATGAGTGTAGACGCTACCTGCAAGTATGCTGCTGTTGGCTGTCAGGACCGATGCATCCGGTGAGTGAGGGTGTGTGGTTTTAAAGGTTCATGGGTTTTGCAATTTGAAACACTTTGCAGAAGAAAATCATTCTTTAAAGGTCTTGAAGCTTATCTTCCTTATCACTGCAGGATTTTCAACATCAGCAGTGGAAAGCAGAAAAAATTCTACAAAGGATCATTGAGTGAAGATGGCAGTTTGCTCAGGGTAACATTTTTCACTTCACAGTCAAGACACCTTTTCCTTTTCTTTCATGAACTAAAGAACTCCTTTGTATTTGGTGTGGCAGGTTCAGATCGATCCCTCAGGTCAATATGTGGCCACCAGCTGCTCCAGTAAAAACATCAGCATCTTTGACTTCTTCACTGGGGAGTGTGTCGCCACCATGTTTGGACATTCTGGTAACAGAACTGACACATACACCTCACATTATTTTCAACAGAACAACTCCAGCCATATTGCCAGGACACAGGATAAAACTAATAAACCATATTTTTTGTTTTGCAGAAATCGTCACTGGGATGAAGTTTACCAGTGACTGCAAGCATCTGATTTCTGTATCAGGCGACAGGTGAGAAACAGTCCCAGAGATGTCTTTGCACCCAAGCTGAAATAATCTTCAGCCTCTGCAGCTATAGGAAATGACTGTGGAAATGTGTTTGCAGATGGTTCCAAGCTGAAATGAAATCTTGAATATTTAATGCTTTTATCACCCAGCTGCATCTTTGTGTGGAGACTGGCCCCAGAGCTGACAATCACCATGAGAGAGAGGCTGTACCAGCTCCAACAAAACCCAAACACACCACCCTGCAACACCTCCAGTCTCAGGTGATGACATACACCACCACCTTGTAAAATGGGTGCATGTATTCCACAAACCCAGTTCAGATGATAAACAGCCTAACTGAAGAGAACATATTTCCCCCACATATTATGATGTGTTAACACATTCTGCATACTCATCTTGTTGACGCTCTCACTGTGTTACTCAAGGCGTGAGGTATACAGCGCTCCTGTCCTGGGCGGTCTATCCTCTGACAGCGACCATGAGCACGAGGAGGACGACAGAGCAGGGGACGATGACACCAATGACCCTGAAGACAATACAACCAATTCTTCTTCTGCCAGCAGCAATGGAGAGGAGGACACAGGTAGAGTCTAATTATAGATAGCATGAGAATACAAATATCAAGGGGATTATAAAGGTTTAGTTATTGGTAGAGGACATTTTGGTAAAGTGCAGCACAATGGGAAAAATACTTAAATTGTCATGAAAAAATTACCTCCTGTATTTATTTTGTAATTTTTGTGCTTTTTCCTGCAACAGCAGGCTCAGATGAAGGGCAGGACTGGGAAATGGCAAAAGTAGGTGGTTGTTATCAGTTTAAATGAAATATCCAACATTGCAAATACTTTTTGATGCATTTTTAACTATTCCAAGACCATTTCCATTACATAACTAAAAATACTGTATCGTTTTTAGACTCAAGGATGAGTAATTGTACTATATAAATTGTATATTTCCAGCATGGAGTTGTCACCCAAGTTCTTCCTGACTCCTCGAAGCGTCCCCGGAGGCGGTGGTCTCGTCGTATGGGCTCATTGGAACTGATGGTTAAATCCATGCTTGACCTGAAACAACGTGACACCTTTGCTTACGAGAAAAATCCAAACTGCCCGCCAATGGTATGCACTGTATACCTAAGGAAGAGCAAGAGGAAGTCTATAGCTGTGTAAGTGCACTGCTAAGTCTACAAGTCTCATTTTCTGCAGATAGAGGAGAGACCCAGGAGACATCAACCCTGGCAACAGACCGATTGGCTGACCTCACACACACCCAGCGACAGCAAGAGGACTGATGTGTTCTGTCCTGAGGAAAAAGAGGACGACAGTTTGGGCAGGTAAATGCCTCAATGCTACACACTCTTTCACCTAAGTGATTACAATGCCACTGCAAAAGACCAAAAATCCTTTTTCTATTCTTCATTTGATATGGCTCTCTCTGACCCTGTTCCTCATGTCTCCCACATCTCTATTTCCATTACATCAGTGATTACTGCAGGATGCAAGGCCGAGGGATCTGTAGTAAGAGTCAGGACAGCCGCAGCCCAGACAGCGCTTGCTCCTTGGGCTATGACAGCAGAGAGTCCAGCCCTGATTGTATTCTGGATGGTGAGGTCTTACTTTGATGGCACATAACAAACTCATTAAAAAAGAAAAATGGTGAAGAATGAGTCAGTTTAATCAGGAACCTTTTAGAGGAATCAGCACTCAAAAGCTGGGAATTCTGGTAAATGTTGGGACAATCGGATCCAAGCAGTGTCCAAAGTTGCTCTTTTTCACATGTAGCACATGACAGAAGATTGTCTGTTTGAGTTGCAATCATTGCTTTAGGCCTTGGGAGACCATACTTGTAAAACTCAGGGTTTTACAATTTCTCAGCAGATAAAAATAAATGTGAGATGTCTGAATCCTGGACAACACAAGACCTCTAGATATGCCCTCTACATGCTGTACGAGAGCCTATATAACTGATAAGAGCCAAATAGTAGCCACAAATATGACTAAATACCAAAAAATTAGAAGAAAAAACTAAACATAAAACTCTAACCAGCCTAGTGTACACTATCTAACGTAACCCAACATTAGACTAAACCTAACAGGAATAAAGCTGCAAAACTAGAAAGAAAATTCAAAGCAGAAATTTAAACCATTCAAACAGAAACTGCTCCTGCAGAGGCAGAGAGAGAACCAGCTTCCTGCCCCCTCTTTCAGTTCATAAGACCAGACCAAAGACTCCTGGGGGAAGGCTTAAAACATAATGGGTCACGGATCATTTGCACACCATCAAAATAATTATAAGAACTTTGCACATTTATCAAGTTTTAATGATAAAAACATACAAGCTTTCTTTACATTGTTACAAGTTTTCATGCCGCAGCTTATTTGTACAATAGTGCAAAAGTAAAATGAACTTATATAAAAAAAAGACTAATGTCAACAGAAATATAAAAGATATACATTCAGTTTCAGGCTTTAAGTTTCTTCTCAAAGTGTGTCAAGTGCAGGATTTATGTTCAGGGAAGCCTTAAAATATCTCTTCAACATTCAGTGAAGCTGATACCTGCAGAGAGGGATTTGAGCATGCAGAGGACATGGATTTATTTTATTTTATTTTTTTTCATTTCTAGGCTTGATAGAGAAATGCCAGATAAAACTACTTCATAAGCTCCAGGTGTTCATGCTGGTTAAGGATTATTTGGTACCTAACCTCTGTATATAGTGGATGTACCAAGGTCAATTCTCTCTGTCACACTTGTACTTCAGCTGTATCTGTTGTTGCTTTTGCTTTTGGATTCTTCAGATGTGGCATCTCTGAGTCAGGACAGCTCTGATGAGGAGAATGAAGAGAAGGAGGAAGAGGAGCAAACAGCAGGAGTGACAAGCATAGACGAGGCTCTGAGGACAGTAACTGCTGATCACAGTCAAGTGGATTTCCTCAAGCAGAACTTTGAGACATTAGCAGAGGACTGTGCTACAGGTAACAAAACAGACAGACATGCACACTTTAAAGAAATAGTTTAAGACTCATTAGTAATGTTGATCTCACAGGCAAATACAGAAACAAGTGACACTGATTAGCCCCTTGGTTTCACATTTACTTTCTGTTTCTGTCTGAATTTTTCTTCTTTTTTCTTTATGTCCATCCTCAGCTGAACAGAGCAGAGTCCCGAGGCTCAGTATGTCTTCACGCTTCCTGGCCAGAGGACATAATAACCGGTACTGCCCTACCACTTCAGACCAATGTGGACTCAACAACTATAATTACAAACCCATGTGGACTCTCACATGCTGCTCTGTTAAACCATCTGTGTACCTTCACACTCTAGCCTAGCAGTCAGTTTAAAATAACATTGTTAATGCTCTTTGGGTGATTTTGTGTGAGAGAGGAAATTATTTTCTCTTTTGTTCTTGGAGATGTAGATATATAACTGTACACCACTTTATATAGTTGGACATTTTAAATTAGATGGTTGATTCCACTCTCGCGTATTAGCTACTGTTTAAAAAGCAGCTCTGTGCAAATGTCACAAAATCCACCTACCAGCACCTCTAAAGCTCACTAATTAACATGGTATATCTTGTTGAAGCTGTGCAACCCCCTCCCCCATTTAAAGTGGTGCCACTAGGCTAACTGGCTGCAGGATGAGGCTTCATATTTACCCTATAAGCCTGAGAGTAATATCAATCTTAACACACGTTAGGTGAATAAATGTGTATTTTACTTATCTGCTTCTCTTACCCTGTGTTACTCTGTTTCTCTGCAGAGAGGTGCCTCTGTTTGCCAAAGCGCATGGAAAGGAACAAGGCAGCTGCTCTGCTAAGCCCCCGGTGTCAAAAGTACGGCCCTTGATGGAAGATAGTGAAAGCAGGTACACAGAAAATAAGAGCCACGTGTCCCCTGGAAGCATTCAGGGGCCAAAGTAAGAAGAAAGCACACAGAATAAGAGGCTTCATGAGGTTTATTTTTAAAAAATTGGATCTGCCAAACCAGATCATGAATACAAAAGTTTGAAAAGCACAAAACTAATCTTTGAATAAATAAGATGAATATGTCAACACGGAAAAAACATGTAGCCTCTGTCTAAAGGCTTTATCAACAGAACAGACATTTTATTGTGCTTTATTTTTGCCATTTATGCAATTAAAATATAATTATATGTAAAGTGATGTTAAAGTTGCTGTGTTGCATCTCATCAGGGCTCCAGAGACAAACAGTCCTCCTAAGCTTAGACCCCCGAAGAAGAAGACTTCAGGAACTCACCTCTGGAGGTTTTCTAACCCTCCCCCTAATGCTTCGCTGCAGCTGGACAGAACGTTGAGTCTACAGAAATCACACTCTGCCCAGGACTTAGCTACACCCTGTATGTTATATCCTGATCTAGTATAGCCATGTATTTGCTGCAGTTTCTGTATAGTTGGATCTAACTTTTCAGTGAACGACATTAATTTAATCCTGTGGCAATTGTGAGAAAGTTAATCTGCCTCAAGAGTGTAATTAAACATAATTTGCATTGCCTGGTCCACATTTTCTTTGAATTGTGCCAAATGAATCAGTGTATTTTCCCATATGAATTGAAATCAACTACTCTGTAGTCATCTAAAGGAATTTATAACAGTTTTGCACTGATAATTTAATTCTATTTTCTGTGTAAAAGTCATATTAATGTCTTATCACCTTCTTTTTTCAGCTCTTTCCTCCCCTGTACCCTCTAGTGACCAGAGGGAGTTACATAATATACCTCAACAGCTTTTCCTGAATGATGCCTCTCTCAGACCTTCTTCATGCTTTTCTTCACCCTCCGCTGGGTCCCCACAGTCATCCCAGTCACCTCTTCCATGGGAGAGCCCCAAACTCAAGCCCCAGCACTCTTACATGAACCCCACTACTAGCTCTATGGCAAAAAGCCGATCCTCCTCTCTGGGAGATGGCACCCAGGTCAACACTCCGCCGGGCTCCCCCTTCTTCTCCAAGAGCAGGAGGTCATCTTTGGAGCTGGAAACCGAACCTCCTCTGAACACTTCATCTCCTGTGCTGACTTTCCCACCCTCTATTTCATCCAAATCATCCCGTTCACTATCAACCAGTCCAGCTCCTCATCATCCTACAGCCACAGTTTCACCAACTTCATCTGCCCAGAATATCCCTCCCTCTCGCATCCCGCTTCCTAAGCAGCCTCTTGGCCCTCGGCGCAGCCTCTGCCTGGAGGTGAAGCCAAGTTCAAGTTGGTCTGGATGCATCACCAGACCTTCCATTCCTACAACAGACACTGGATGTCAAGTTAGACTTACTCCCCAAAACAAACAAGGTCAGAAAACCAGCCATTCGTGTACTGTTTAATGTATTATTTTCACGCAGAACTCACTGCATGCTTTACTCTGTTTTTATCTTGTCATTTTCAGCATTAGGCAGGCAGCTTTCTCTAAGTTTGGATTCTTCTTTGTCAAGTCCTTTGCCTGTGAAGCAGAAAAGGAACTCTCTTTCTGAGAGGTACAATTTTACATTACTAGATATTTAAAACTATCACACATCACATTACTAGTTATTATGTCTTTGCTTTATACATAAAATGAACTGATTGAAGAGTATTTGTTCTTTGTATCTAATCAACTGTGGTTATTTTATACATAGGGTTTAGTATTGCCATTCTAACTGCCTTACATTTGTGACTTTTATTCCCAGTGCCAAGGAGTCGGGTCAGGAGGCTGTAGCTAAAGAGTGCCCTCTGGTGCCTGAACAGGCCCACACACCAAGCCCACAGCCAGGTTTGGCCATCCACAACCAACACTCCTCTTCATTGCTACATTTCTTGATGTTTCTTGCTTTGAGTTCTGTCTGTCAGTCTTATGTGTCCTATATTCTTCTGTCTGTCTTGATCCATCCTGCTACTAGTTATATCATTACAAAAGCCACAGATAAAAAAACAGAAAGTTTTGAAATATATCTATATTTCATACACTATCTATAGTGTGCTTTTGTTGTTTTCCCATATCTGCATCTGGATCTTCAAGGTTTTTCATCATTACACCTAAAAACCTTTATTATCAAAATTTTAATGGAGGATTTTCATAAAATTTCCACATTTCACATTTACACTTAATTCTGAATTCATGTTTGCACACAAGATATTGTTTGTCAATATCTGTGGAATATTTGCAGATGAATTTGCACACATTAATGCACCCCAGCTGCAGTCTATTATTTAACACTATGCTATGACATAGTGTACAAAGCCTCCTTTTATGGAAGTGCAGTTTTCCTTGCATTGCTCACTTCCTCAGTAAATAAAGGTATGTAATAGTTTTAAAGTGCTCTGGTGAATCTTACAATAATTTCATCCTGTTTGTCATACTTCCCTCCCGGCTGTCTCGTGGATGATAAGCACTTTTCAAAGGCTGCAAATTTCGTTTCATTTCAATTTGAAAACACAGAAACCTTAAATGCCATTAAATGATATCTACTCTGCATTTACAGCTACAGCCTACAGCTGTGTTTTGCTAGAGGATACAAACTGTGAAATCATTTTTCTTACTTTCTCAGCTCGCACAGTTACAGTTCTCTAGCTCTGAGCATCAGCCTCCTCATAGTTTCTGTTCTGATACCAAGTTTTCCTCTTTTTTTCTTTTTATTGCTCTTCAACCTTTTGCTCAACGTTTACTGTGCACCTACTTCGCTCGATAACAGTGTGTGCTTATGTTTGTGCGGTATGTGCCTCTGAGAGCACGCTTGGATTTTCTACATGCTGTGCTGTACTTGAAAGTCATTCTCTCTGGCTCTCTCTGCAGATCATTCAGTCACCTTGGAAACTTGTAGGCAAGTTGTTACCGACCTTCACAGCAGTCTGCGGAAAACTGTCGTGTTGTATACTACGGTCAGTGTGTATGTTTGAAAATGTTGAAAATGGTGATGGGTTAAGGTGGAGGGGGTTATGTAATATAACTTGAAGGAAACAGGGAAACAGAGAGAGTTAGATAAAAGGGGAAACGCATGCGATAGACATGCCCACTTGTGTACAGTCTCTCCCTGTTGTCTGTATAAAACACCTTCAGATACTCCCTTGTATTTCGCCAATGGGTTGCTACAGCAGATGAATCAGCATAAGTAATTTGGCACAGATTTTACACCAGAGTGTAAGAACAAAAGAGAAAATAATTTCCTCTCTCACACAAATGCAACAAATACAATGTAAAATGCAAGATCTGTAACATAATACGCAATATATAAATGCACTAAAAACATGCTAGTGTTCTCTCAAGAAAAAAAACCCACATGGCCAGCCTAAAGTGGTGATTCAAGGGACTACAATTTTTGGTACTTCAGCACTAACTTCATTTTTCAGCTCCAGAAGTTGCTGCTTGGATACCTGTCTCACTCTATATATGTATGTGTTCATTAACTACAGGTATTGCAGTGCAGCCCACAGCCCAGTGAAGATCAACAGGAGATAAGGAGCATCCTGTCCGAGGCACTGCTGACAGTTAAGGATGAGCTGAACTCTCTGCCTCATCCCACCTCACCTCAGTGTGACAGTCCCCCAGGGGTAAAAGGTGAAGGAGAGAAGGCACTGGCTCTGCTGGAGCAGTACGCTGAGCTGCTGGTGAAGTCTGTGGAAAGGAGACTAGATACCAAGCCCTAAAAAGATAGACTAAACCAGGAGGAGACAAAGAGTTGTGGACTCAGTAGCACTGTAAATTGCACAATTGTTATTTGCACAGAGATCATTTGGTAATTTATTTATAGACTTAAAAGAGCAGAGATGTCATTATATTGGGAGAAAATTATAAAATGAGTTTTGAGTATCATTCAAATATGATTTTCTTTAAAGGTGCCTTATTTTCAAGTTGCCATTAGTCTTCTTTTTTGTACATCACTTTATGAGTGTAGTTACAAAGGGAAACACTGGAGGGACAGATATGATGAAGTCATATGAAGAGCAGAGGTAGTCCAAAACTGTGTGTGTGTGTGTGTGTGTGTGTGTGTGTGTGTGTGTATGCATGCACGTACATAGGGCTCCTAATTGTTAAAAAATGTTAATAATCCTCACAATTTTTAAGGAATAGTGTTATTTTTCTGCTGAAAATAGTATTTTTTATCTAAATAATTAGTTAATATATAGTTATATTTGGATATAAATGTGCTCAGTTTTCAGAGAATTTGTTTATTATGTCCATAAGATAAAGTTAATCATTATTTGTTCTCAAAACTGATATGCTGGCTCAAATTTCAAGGTGGATTCTCTAGGGAGCAGTTTTGTAAGAGTATTTTGTATAGCTCAAAGCCATGGCTTAATGTGATGTTAGGTCAAAGGTCTGGGAACAGTACATATCTACAATGTAAAAATTCTAATCAAAGGTGTTGAGGCTTTCTCCATACAATAAAAACACTTCCCACAACCTGCATTGGCATGTTTTGGCCCTGCTGTTGGTGTGCTAAATATGTTGAAGTTCGGGGATGGAGGAGTGAGGACAGAAATGGTTCCAATGGGGTGTGGGATTAGAGATAAGTTTCAGGTGGAGAATCTGGAAAGCTGTTAGCCAAAGCGATTGAAGCTACCTCTGACGGAACTGTAATTCATATTTATGTGCTAACAGTGTTTCCCTTGTTGTAAAAGTAGCTGTAACTTTTGTTAATCCTGTTAATCCTGTTTGTTAGCTTTTTTGTACATTTGTACTGTTATAATTTCTGTTCCTCTGAAAGAGGTTTTCTTTTGTCTTATACTTTTGAACAGTTTCATACTGTTACACTGTTAACAATAAACAGTAAACACACCGGAATGGATTTCATACTCAGATTTATTAAACAATTTCTACAGTTAAAACCGTAGAGATAATAATTGTAATCCACTCTTCTTTTATTCAAACACTGGCATCATCTCAGTGATATGTTTCAGTTAGTAACACTTGAAAATTATAGAACATAAAATCCACAGTAAAACAGTAGCAGTATCATCTATACTAAAAACCAGATGCTTCTGTGCATTAAATGGTTAGTACTGTGGGAGGAGAAGTAGTTTATTGTAGCATATTAAAGAACGAGCTCAGCTCATTATATTGCATGTTGCAGAGCAAATTAATGTGATTATTTATTCCATGGTAAAGCATAATGCTAAAAATTGAAAAGTTTAAGTTGTAGCATGTAACTGGTTAAAGTGTGTCTGTCACATCATTAATCTATGCCTATGTATTTCTGATGCATTTGCAACACACTTGTATTTATGCATTTATCTGTGTAGCAAAAGGCGTATTTCTTAAGGAAGTGTCTCAACATTGACGTATGTGAGGACAACATCATGCAAGATGTTGATTCTGTCAATCTGGTTGAGCTCTCTGATGCGGTGGCGGAACTCAAACAGTGGGATGTTGTTCACTGCCACTCTGAATGCCTCAGGGGTGCACAGGATCTTCATCTGCAACAGAACAGATCACTAACAATGTACTTCTTACATCAAGACTGTGAGATCTAATACACTATATGTACAAAAGTACTGGGCCACACTTCTTAAGCA
>VUQH01001054.1:5688-17413 GCA_015106775.1 Etroplus canarensis
CCCTGGTTTGATTCCAGGTGGGGACTCATGTCCCTCTCACCATGGGTGAGAGGGACATGGTTGTGTCAGGAAGGGCATCCGACGTAAAACCTCTGCCAAATACCAATGTAGATTAATCTGTTGCAGTGACCCCTTTGTGGAGAATACAGGGGAGCAGCCGAAAGGTACATTTCACACTCATTTCAAACTCTTACAGGGTCCATCCCCCTATGTCTTTGTTGTTAAAAAAAAAAGTTTAGAAAATGGATGGATGGATGGAAGACTATTTTGATTTAATGGTGTCTGAAACATACAGAAAAATGTGAGTGTCTGTGAGAAACCTTTATTCGGCAGAAAAGGACATAATAGAGTTTGACTGACAAAGACAACACAGGTGTCCACATGCAGGCTGCATACTTTCCTTTCAGTTTGCTGAGCCATTACTTCTCCAAGTGAAAAAAGTGAGCTGTTTCTTTTCTTGGCCCCTCTCTTCACCCCTTTTAGCGTTTGCTTAATGATCAGAGCTCAACAAGATGAGCCAGAAATACAAGAACATCTCACAGTTTGGTCGCATGATTCCCATCTCGAAGTATAAAACAAGTCGTGATCCGTTACACAGCACTATACTCACACAAAGACCCAAGTGCTTCCTCAGGAATTATAGCCTGTTTACAATACAAATGAACATTTTTGAAAAAGTTCAATGGCATGTCTAATGATAGCCTGGACATTCCTTACATATAAAAGAAGATTATCATTGAAAATGTGGCTTTATTTGCATGGGCATACTCTATTTCACATAAGTCTTGTATGCACAGAGGAGGACTTCCTTACTTTCACCTGTTGTGTCTACTTCAAATTAAGACTTACGTAAAAAGACATCAAAAATCAAGTGTGAAAACTGGTCAGGAAGAAAAAAGTATGTACAGTCAAAAACCTCACGCAGGAATGAATAAACCTTACCTACAAACTGAGGCGCTGATGTGTACCTTATATTCTTTAACTACTGGAATACAGTAGTCTATTATACTATGTAATAAGACTTAATGCCATTTTCTGAAGCAACTAATTTAATTCTTTTTTTCTGTCATAAAGAACACTCACAGTGACTAATAACACTCAAGTGTATATTAAGTATGTTAAGAAGTGAGATGAATTCTGACATCACAAATAAAGTAAGAAAGACATAGGATTTTCCAACAGTGAACAGCAAAGCTAATCACACAGGTTGATTTACTCCATTAGTTTTAGGCATGTTAGATGAGCATAACTTTCTTTTATAAGAGTGTTCAAATTCTATTTTTACTCTTGATTAAAAGGTTAATTGAGTGAAATGTACCCACTCTGTTTTATGAAAGGTTTCAGCTATGTATGACCCCAAGAACAATACGAGGCTAAGATGAATTGACGGACTGACCAATTCATATTTGAATGAATACTGTTCACAGGTTATAAACCTCATTCTCAGAAGAGAGTGGATGGATGTATTGATGTATGGATACATGGATGAATGAATGAACAGATGGATGGATGGATGGCAGTGATCAGATAAAGTGAAAAAAATTAGAGAAAGCAAGTAATTGCCACCTATCTACATGACTCAGACTGGCAAAGCATAAATAACATATTGGGGGTCTTTACATAAGTAAGCCGTTCAGTGATCAAAAAAGATTTTTAAAAATCTGCACATTAACAAGTCAGTAGTTTTGACGTACTTGTTTAAAATCAGTGTAGTCACTTCATTATTGAAATTACCATTTATGCTGCACCAGCTGATGACAGTTGGGGCAAAAAAAAGAGAAGGGAGTCATGCGAATGAGGAACACAATCATTCCCTTACTGATACCTTTCAGGGACACAGTAAACAACTGATTAAATCATTGACTATCAATGGGACATCCTGCCATGAATTCAAATGACAACCTTGCACATGTCTGTGTGAATTCGAGAACATAAACAAATTAAACACTAAGAGGAAGTCAAACAAAATCAGTACTAATTGTAGCTGTTGGTTGTTTTTACCATTAATAATAAAATAAAATATCTGTTTGCTGTTTTGCACTTCTGACTGATGAGCAAGTAACACAGTGTTTACGCAAACTAAGTGGAGATAAAACTGATACTAAACTGACGCTGGTTTCCAGTTGCACACAAGTCAGACTGTCATGAAGGATGTAACTTCTCACTCAACACTTCCATCCTGTTTACAAGTCGTGTGACCTGATTGCCACTCAGGAACACCATGCAGGAAATAACTTAATGATTACACTGGGTCTAAATCTGGCAATACTGCAAGGTAGATACGAAAAAATCTCTGAAGATTATTAGGATATTTGACGTGGGCAAGGTTACATCAGAACTCTACTGTATACATTTGACGCCGTATTGAGAAAAGACATCAGTATATTATGTATCCATTTAAGTATTTTGGTAGCATTTCTATAGTTAACCATTTAGGACAAACTCACTTTGGTTTCAGATCAAGGAGGTTTTTATGGATAAGCCCTCCTCATGGGCCTCAGAATTGGCCCATGAGGGGACCATCTTAAATAATGGCCCATCTTAAATAACGAAACAAGCTTGCTGCATCTTTTCCTTGTAGTACAGTATAATTTTCCTATTTCCAATACATACCGTCATCTAAATAACTAATGAAATACACAATGTCTTGATGGTTATTAAGGTTACAGATTGTTAAAACGTACATATCACAGCGCATATATTTTTAAGGAGGGAGGAAAATAATATAAAGCAACAAAATGTTTCAATGTGACTCAAATACATTTTCTTTATATCTTGTTTTTATGCACCTAGATGAGAAACAAAGCTGCTCAGTATCCCACATTAATGTAAATCTGTGAACCTCTGACCCTGCCCCTAACAGGTAATGATTGCAATCATTAACTCTTACAAACTGTCTTAACCTAATTAGTGTCCTTCTGTTTTGCAGCTAGAGAGCTACATACAGGACAGCATGAAGCAGGACATGGTCCAAATCCAACAGACTGCAGTACACAACCACACAGCTACGATGATTGAAATTGGGACAAACCTGCTCAGTCAAACTGCCGAGCAAACAAGGAAACTCACCAATGTGGAGGCACAGGTGAACTGCACATTTTGTTTATTCCTAAAAAGCAGAAATAACATTCAGAAACTTTCCAGGATTCATGCCTAAAGAGTAGCCTACTCTGTTACACTGCAATAAATATTATTTTGAGTGTTAAAAAAATAAGCAGAGGGAAAAACAGGCATGATGGCGTCAGTTTATTATTGTGACTACACGTCAATGACCTTATGTGAGCCAACTGTACAGCATTTCCTGTTATTAGCACACTTGTATTCCCAGAGAAAGGGTCTATCAGTTTGTCATAATCAGACATCCGTCTGTTCAAAGACATCAACAGCTCCAATGGAGACACATAGCTAGGATCCATGTAAACAAGCTGTTTTTTGCTGAGTTCAGTTCCTCCAAACTGGGAAATTAGTGGCAAGGTCCCCAACCCCAGAGTGCAGTTCAATACGCAGGTCTGTGAAAATACATGGATTTTCAAAGTTTCCCCTTGTTCAGGTATGTCTGCTGTATTGGACATTGGTTGTTCTTTCCTGTCATGGTTTTTTCCACTTTGAAAATTGTTGTTTGTTCACTCCACAGGTGCAAACTGAGTTAAACTTGATCAAAATAATGGAATACAGAACTTAATGCCCAAATTGGCTCTTGACTTGACACTTTTTTCAGACGTTTATTAAACTGAGGATTTAGATTACATGTTCAAAGCCACTCTAATTTACTCTCCATACATGGTTACAGATTGTCCAAAATGACAATTCATGATATCCATAGTTAATCACTATTTCACTGAGGTAAATATTATTTTCAGTTGTGAGTAAATGTGTGTGTAGATACAACTGTCATTTTTAGAGGATCTTCTTACCCTTGCTGAGGGTAATATGAACCATTTGATATAAAGACCGTATAAAGCGTTGACACCAAAATCTCAAAAATTGAAGTCCTCTAGATATCTGATGGATGACTAGATGACTCATCGCATTATCATTCATTTTGTTCTTTTGGTTTTAGGTAATTCATCATACAACTCGACTTGAGCGCCAACTTCTTGAAAATTCCTTGTCAACCAACAAGTTGGAAAAGCAACTAATTGTCCAAACAAATGAAATTAGCAAACTGAATGACAAAAACAGGTGAGGACATTCAGACAGATGGAAAAAAAATGACAGGTTCACTAACAGTACAATATACAAAGCAAATTGCTGAACCTGCATGCCTCTCCTCAGTTTTCTAGAGAAGAAAGTACAAGAGATGGAGGAGCAGAGGCAGGTAGAGATGAAGATGCTTCAAGAAGAAAAGGAGCAGCTCCAGACTCTCATACTGAAGCAGACAGCCATCATAGGTGAGCTGGAGCAGCAGCTGCTCAAAGTTTCATCCAACAACACTGTCCTTCAGCATCAACAGCAGGAGCTACTGGACACTGTTAACAACCTCATCTATACCATCTCTGCCGGCACTGCTCGAGGTGAGTCTGCACCTCAGGTCACTGTACTCTCTTAATAAGCAGGTCAGGTATGAAGTCTTTTAAAAAGCATTTGTATCCAACCAGTTTGACCACAGTCCTGACATATAGGCTAACACATGTACACAACTTAAGGGAGCAGTTAGACGTTAGGCCCACTACGCTTAATTCACTATCTTGTAAAAAGTTACATGAGAAGGCCAGAATCATTGTCATATCTATTTATTATGAAGATACAGTGCATCCGGAAAGTATTCACAGCCCTTCACTTTTTCCACATTTTGTTGTGTTACAGCCTTATTCTAAAACTGATGAAATTCATTCTTTCCCTCAAAATTCAACACACACCACCCCATAATGATAATGTAAAAAAAGTGTTTTTGTGAAATGTTTGCAAATTTATTAAAAATGAAAAATCAAGAAATCACATGCACATAAGTATTCACAGCCTTTGGTCAATACTTTTTTGATGCACCTTTGGCAGGAATTACAGCCTCAAGTCTTCTTGGCACACCTATCTTTGGGCAGTTTGGCCCAATTCTCTTTGCAGAACCTCTCAAGCTCCATCAGGTTGGATGGGCAGCGTGCACAGCCATTTTCAGATCTCTCCAGAGATGTTCAATCAGATTTAAGTCTGGGCTCTGGCTGGGCCACTCAAGGACATTCACAGAGTTGGCCTGAAGCCACTCCTTTGTTATCTTGGTTGTATGCTTAGGGTTGTTGTCCTGCTAAAAGATGAACCGTCGCCCCAGTCTGAGGTCAAGAGCGCTCTGGAGCAGGTTTTCATCCAGGATGTCTCTGTACATTGCTGCATTCATCTTTCCCTCTATCCTGACTAGTCCCCCAGTTCCTGTCACTGAAAAACATTCCCGCAGCATGATGCTGCCACCACCATGCTTCACTGTAGGGATGATATTGGCCAGGTGAGGAGCGGCACCTGGTTTCCTCCAAACATGACACCTGGCAAAGAGTTCAATCTTTGTCTCATTAGACCAGAGATTTTTGTTTGTCATGGTCTGAGAGTCCCTCAGGTGCCTTTTGGCAAACTCTAGGCAGACTGCCATGTGCCTTTCACTGAGGAGTAGCTTCCGTCTGGCCACTCTATACAGGCCTGATTGGTGGATCGCTGCAAAGACAATTCTGTCTCAGAGGTCTCCAGACAATTCCTTTAACTTCATGCTTGGTTTGTGCACTGTCAATATGCACTGTCAACTGTGAGACCTTATATAGACAGGTGTGTGCCTTTCCAAATGATGTCCAGTCAACTCAGTTCACCACAGGTGGACTCCAACTGAACTGTAGAAACATCTCAAGGATGATCAGTTTTGGAATAAGGCTGTAACACAACGAAATGTGGAAAAAGTGAAGGGCTGTGAATACTTTCTAGATGCACTGTACACTAAGACTAAAAACATGGAAAACTGCTAGTCCTGCCTCTCTTAGATCCTGGTACAAGGACTGCTTTATCTTAGAGCAGACCTATTCTGTCTGTTTCGCATCATTTTCAAGCTAACTACTGTCTTTATGTTTAGCGGAAACATAGTAAAGTTCTATCAATCTATAGATCAGAATTTGGGCCACAGCAGTTCCATTTTTTGGAAAAAAATATCCTTAATGCACAGCATTACTAAATAACTTACACTGACACTAAAGAAACGAGCAAGACTTTTATCATAATCAAAAGATGTTAGTTTAGCAAAGTCTGACACCTAAAAACTGTACAACTCTGTGCTGTCAGAATAACAAGGCTGATTTCTTCTGCAGAGACCAAAACTATCATGATGCAGGACACTCCTACCACATTCATGGACTGTGCTGCTGTCTACAAGTCAGGAAACAGCAAAAGTGGCGTCTATACTCTCACACTACCCAACAGTACAATGGAAGTTAAGGTAAAGCAGGCATGACTAACAGTTATACTGTTTACTGACTAAGTGGGTAAGGCTCTCAGATCCCCAATAATTTGGTGGTAAAGAAGAGGGCTTGTTTTCATAGACCATTATAAATCACTCTGGTTGTGCCATGACACACTGAAAAACTGCCTAGATGGTGTACATACACATTCACACAGACATACACCGATTGACAATTACACAACTATGTTGATAACATAGTGCACGCTAGGTTAAATTAAAATGCTCTTAAATCTCTATTAATGTCATGCATGCTTGAGCTACAACTGTGATCTCCTTGGAGAGTCCTTAGTACTTTTTGAAAGTCTGTCCTCATTTCTAAAACCTATGCCTGGAAGACATTTGTTTTAATTCAACTCATAAAAATAAGTATTGTCAAAATTAAAAACAAGCATGGACTGTTTAAAGAACATTATGCTTGAAAAAATATTCACAACTCTTTTCTCCCTGTGTTTGAAGGCTTTCTGTGACATGGAGACAGAAGGAGGTGGTTGGACAGCGATACAAAAACGCTCTGATGGCCGTGTTGACTTTCACCGTACATGGCAAGAGTACAAAAAGGTAAATGCTACCAAGAAGAAATTCTTCCCTTAAAAAAAATATTACCCAGGCTACGCATTCCGCACCAAATAAAACAGCCCAACAGTGTTCAGATTTGGTTTGGGCCTGGACATTGTCTCTCTGAGGCAATTCAAAGGAGGAACAAACTGTAATGAATAAAGCAGAAAAGCAATCACTGTCTCTTGTTCAGGAAAATAATATGAGCATTTCCCCCTAACATTTTAAATAACATATTAATAATATTAATTATCTTAATCGGTGCCACTGGCACTGTTCTTATAATGTGCTATTTTAAAAGGGTCCAAATGTTTCCCAAAAAAAGTGACTACTACTGCCAGTGCTAAGTAAGACAGAAAAGGACCAAATAACTCTTAATGTAATAATCAAAAAATGTGCTGAACATTGTGATCCTCTGATGATGTGCTCTTTTGTAAACTGAGGAAGCAATCACTGCAGGAGTTTCACTCAGTTTAATAACTTTTCTTTTGTGTCTTTTCAGGGGTTCGGAGAAGCTTCAGGAGAATACTGGCTAGGAAATGAATTCGTCTCCAGACTGACAAATCAGCAGTCCTACAAACTAAGGATCCAGCTGAGTGACTGGGAAGGAAACTCTGGATTCTCACAATATGATCAATTTTCTCTTGAGAACGAAGCACAAAGTTACAAGTATGTTATATGGACATCACCAATTATCACTTAGTAATAAATCTATTAGAAGTGGGAAGTAGTTTTCAGCTTGTTTATGTTTTGTTTTTTTTTGCTTTGAGCAAAAAATTCCACTGATCACAAGCTCAAGTTACTAAAGACAAAAAAGCCCATCAGCCAAGATAACATAATTAAAGCTTCTAAACTCAAAGCGTTGCAATTATTATGAGGAAATTAACTGCGTAAACATTCAGAGGCAAGTGACCTCCAAACAATGTAATGTAGTGTAGTGACAATCTTTTTCATATAGGAAGTCTAAAAACATGTACTTTTCATTAACATTATTATTATAATATCAGTACTACATCAGTATTATATGATTTAGTCTGGAAGACACACAGTGTCCCTGTCCCTATCATTTTTATTTCTAAAACTACTTTGAAATGCTTGCTCTTCATCATAACTGCTGAACAATTACTTGAAAGGAAGATACATTATAGAAAATTCCCTGGACGGTGCCTCTTATTATATAACACTATATACTTCCTGATACTGATGTGCTGGCATCAGCCCAAAGAAAATGTAATAAAGCTGGCCAGTATTTGAAAAATAGGAAATACATAAAATGTCTTAGTTTTTCAGACACTCTTTCCTGGCAGTAACACAACCGTCAAACATGTTTTTTGCTTCCCAATCTAAGCTGATTTCAGAAGTAGACCTGACATGTTCTTTTGAATATCACAAACAGACCTTGAAATCTCCGGTTTCAATACAGTTATATTCAGGTCTTCATTCTACTCTAATTTGATCTTTACTCAGTAATGCTAGATAAATAAAAATGAAATACACAAATGATATCACATAAAAGCTTTGAAAAAAGATAAAATTAGCATGAGCAAATATGTAATCTCTAAGGGTTTGTTAAATTCACAAATATAAAGAATTAATTAAATTGGCAAAAAAATAGCTCAGATTTTTATCCTCATGTCAAAACTCATTTTAGATGATGATTAAGAGCTTTGGCCAAAGAAGTTTATAAGTAAGGCTCAGCGATACCTTTTGAGGAACAGAAATTACTAAACTTCCTCCTCTTCCTTCATTTTCCCTTTTCTACTCTACAGGATACACCTTAAAGGCTACAGCGGAACAGCAGGCAAAATAAGCAGCATTGGGCAGCCAGGAAGTGAATTCAGTACAAAGGATGCAGACCACGACAAATGTGTCTGCAAATGTTCACAACTGACAACAGGAGGTAAGAAGCACGTTGGTGTAAACATTATGCTTTTGCTTGGAAAATAAAGAAATATATGTGTCAATCAGTAATGGACACTTGTTGTGGAACAAATTCTCATCTACACAAAATCTTGGTACTTGCCCCAAAAATCTTCAAGGCCAATTTAAGTGCAGCTATACTTTTGTAGCTGTGTCAAAGAGCACAATTAACTCAGACTTAATCACTGATCAACTCATTGGGGAATTCAGTCCCGACAATGGCTGACATGAATAGCCTGGGAACAGAGATTTTCCCTCTCTCCTCTTGCAGCTTTAAGGTCCTCCTCCATTCCCCGTAAACCAACTCTGCTGCCAGAAGTTTGCCTCCCTCTGTAATGGGGTCTGCCAAGTGAACATGAAAGCACACAAACCCTTACCCTATCCCTTTTTCCCATGAGGGGTCTCTCACAGGGGACTCCATTGAGTCCATTATACACAAGTGGCACTGGTCCAGTAAAAAGAGAAAAGTAGGATCTGTTGTTATGAACATGACTGTGAAATAAGCAAAAAATTTAATAAATGTAATAAATCTGAATCTAAATAGGGACTGAAAAATCAATATATGCACCACTCAATATAATATCTTTCAAAACAACACAAAGATTAAATACAATTTTAAAATATCCCAGTGCATCCATCTGTCAGTTCCTCACCTATCTTGACAACCATTTATCTAATGCACTTCAAATTTGGTGGGTGCACTGCTGTATTCAAGCAAGTGCTGTACATAGTATGAGGGTAGTCAGATAAGTGAGTTTCATACTTTGTTTATGAATTCTATAAGAATTCTCTGTTATCAGTGTTCCACAAAGTGAAACAACTGCTGCCTGTTCTACACAGTATGCGTGGGAGGAACACACATAGGATACCAACCCTTTACTCTATGGTACTTTTGGCTTCTCCCTTTTTCCCCAAGGGACTGCCACAGAGAATGAAGCTGTAAGTGTATTGGCACATATTTTATGCCTGATACAACCCTCCCACTTATCCAGAGTAGGACCTGTACTGGGAGTACACCAGCTACCTTTTGCATGTGGAGCAAATGTGTAAACAACATCACCATGGAGGACCTTAACCTAATTCTAATTTTAACCATAAAGCCAAATCTTAACTCTCAGCATGCCTTTAAAAAAACTGAGGCCCAGCCAAAAACTTCTACAAAATTTCCTTTCTCTAAAATTAATCAAAGTGGTTCTCAGACAGATATGTGGATATTTGTTTTTTCTCTTGTTTTTTTATTTTTTGTGTTTGGTTTCCTGAATGGATTCAGTCACTCACTGATGTAGTTTGTGTGCGCAGTTCTTGGGAAATCCACAATCTAGCTGTTCTGGAAAACCACGTTTTAAACAGGCACACTCACACATTCAGTTACCTTATATAGCTGGCCTCTTTTCAAAACAGAACCTTATGACTATCTACAATTGACAGGGAAAATCTCTAAATTTTAGCTACAAAAAATAACCCGGGTCATATATTTCCTGACTGGGCACTACACTAGTGTGAAAAAAGTTATTTGAAGCTAATTGTGGATCCGGACTGGCTTCTGGGAAGTCTGATAAATTTCCTGAAATGGTATTACTTAAGGCGATATGGAGAAAAAACAGTAGAGTGGGAGCAGAGTGGTGTGCTCCACAATTATCTGGAAAGTCAGATGGCTGTACTTTTCACAGGCTTCGTGTGCCGAATTGAACAAATCTTCTCCATATATAGTATAAAAAATATAAAAAGATGGTTTAAATTAATCTTTTGCTATTCTAGGTTGGTGGTTTGATGCCTGTGGTCCATCCAACTTGAATGGGATGTATTACCAACAGGGCCAAAACTCCAATCGTTTCAACGGAATCAAATGGTACTACTGGAAAGGCTCAGGCTACTCACTGAAGACCACTACAATGATGATCAGACCTGCTGACTTCTCAGGTTCCCTCTGAACAAAGTGGGAAGGAAATTCTGCTGACAAACAGCAGCAAACAACAAGACCAAAAATAAAAATTCTCAAGGGAGCCAAAGCACTTCACACATACATTTTTATACACCTGTGCATCTTCTTGTTATATATTCTGAAATATGGGCAGTCCTGGTGACACTGACAAATATCTATATTGAAAAATACACAACTGTATTATGTGCAGGCAAGTATAGGGACAGTAATTAAATTTAGTAATAACAGCTAGCTAATCAGTTTAATTTAAATTCTTGAATGATTTTAACATAGTTTAACTGTGTTTAGAATAACAGCCGATGATGTCATTGTACAAAAAGAGACAATGGTACAATATGCAGAAAAACAACTGGTTCAAAGTGATTGTTTTGTATTGCAGACTTATCAGCTGAATGCCTAAAATGTAAATGTTAATGTAAAACTACTTAACAGTATTTTGCTACAGAGAATATATGTAAATTTGCTGTTTAATTTATATGTAGATTTTAAGGTTGATATTAGAAAGTTGATTTGTTATAGCTAGTTATTAATTTTATTGCACATAAACTGAAATTAATTATTTTAATATAATTTGATTATATGACTACATGATGATAGTCTTCTTGCAGACTTGCAGGAATTTGTGCTGTGTGTGTATGTGCGTACACATTCTTTGTAATCTTTTATGATTAAACAAGCAGAATATGACAAATGAGGAAGCTTAATTTCTCTCCAGTAAACACTAGCCTCAGGAGAGCTTGACTGTAATGCTCGACCAGCTGTTATTTACCTGAAGTTAAATATTTAACATAAACCAGAGATCTTAATTCTTTGTGGTGGGTGACATAAAAGCTTAGCCTAAGTCAAAACAGAATGAACAGCCTAGTGGACGATGAATTGCC
>VUQH01001054.1:17433-36313 GCA_015106775.1 Etroplus canarensis
TATATTTTTTTTTTTTTTTTTTTTTTAGGATTTTTAAAATCACTTGTGTCATTTCATCTACTCTAAAATATACAATAAATTCAACATGCTACAAAACTGTGTTTACTGTTGTTGGTTTTTAGGTCATTATTAAGTTCATCTGCACATTTCAGTCTTACTCCCTTAGAGGACCAATGTGGGTGTAGCTATTGGTTGGTGATATGAATAAAATCTTATATCACAGCATCTGTATTCAGTTTACTGTATATTAATATTTAAAACAATAGTGGATTTTGGGGAAACTTAAATGAGGGCCAGTTCATGGATAAAATAATTGATGGTAAATAAATGTACATTTTAGGATAAAGCACTTCATGACATTGATTAAAACCTCTTATTAATCTAATAAAGAGAAGTCTTGATCACTGATTTATACCATTCCCCTGACGGCCAAATGCGCAATATTAAAGGAATAATTATAGCAAGTCCCTTGTGGTTACAAGTGGATGTTAAAATGGCATGCAGACTGTTACTGTTAATATCAATTTACTCAGATTAATATTTGAGAATAGACATATGTCACATTAACCAATGGAATAAAAAAGGAATAAATCTAAGCAAAAATTTTTAACAAGAGCAGTCCAAGACTGCATACCTATGCCAGGGCTGAACAATCCTCTAATTTTTATGTTTTGCTAAGGTAAAATATTTCTATGATTTTATTTTTAATATATGTGATTTCTTTGATTAAAAAAAATTACTTAGTACCTAAAATCACTGAAATATCACTATTAGTTCAAGAATTATTCAAGAAAAAAAAAACGGGTAACCTCTGTTAGATATTTTCCCATAGCTTCATCTGAGTAGGCACCTCAGTTTTGCGTAATTTGGATCCAGAGCGATACCTGGATCTGGATCAGTATAGGGAATTTTCTGGAGAATGTCAAGCTGATATCTGCACATTTTTAATTCCTTATGGTGTGCATTTTTTGAGATATGTTGCATCATGCCAAATAAAATATTTTGCCTGTCACAACAAAAGCCATCATGTAATTTTAAGAGGAAACACGTTGACTTTGTCTACATTCAGTGCAGGGGCAGGAGAGGACACTGATTCATGAATGACGAGTGCAGGAAGAGGCAATATCCACATTTCACACAGGATGTTTTAGGGAAAACAAGCAAACTTTAAATGGGTGACTAACAATAAAAAGATTTAAAGCACAAGAAGACAGGATGGGAGCTTTTTATTTTACATGGAATTAAGAAGTTTAACAGAAAATATAAAGTTTAAGGTGCAAGTGAAAAATGTACATTTCTGAGTTTCTAAGTTCAGGATAAATAGTAAATTTTTGTCACATTCAGAATACAATATATAGGAGAAAACATGGATTTAATACTGTTAAGTATTGGCAAGGTCACTGCTGAAAGAGATTTTAGTCATATCAAAATAAGCGACATCAAGATGAAAAGATAGGACCATTTAAATAATGCATCTGATTGTCTACACTACAGAAAAAGCATAAAAAGGTTCACTATTAAGTTAAATAATAATATATGTAATATATATGATAATAAATGTGTCATGGACTCTTTGACTAGTACTACTTGACGACGTCGGCACTTACCTGTGCTGCAGGAAATTGTTCTGAAAGTTCATATGGCTCCTCTGGAATCCACTGCCTTTGCTCCAAAGACCAAAGAATCTTCTCAAAAGAAAATATTTCAATTAGACGTAAGATATTATCAAACCTTTAAATAATATCTTCTAAACATTTATAGCCTACATACCCATTCAAATGACAGGATCCAACAGCCACGAGCTATACCCAGCAGAATATTGAGAGTCCGCCTGTGTCCTCCAGACACCACATGAGTTGTGCTCTCACAAACTCGATCAACAATTGAAAACCCCCCAAGTGTTTTCACCACTTGAATCACTGTGTTCTGCTTCCTACAAGACATGAATAAAAAGAATTAGACATCCTCTTTTACTGACATGCACACCAATGGATTAAAACTAAAGTGTTTGAAGATGGTGATATTTATTCTGAGAAAAACAATAGAGTAAGTAGCACTTACTCAGTGGGCATGCTTGTCATGACTAGTGTTTTTACTGCCTGAAACAAAGGTACACAGACAAAAGCTTACAAGAAGAAACAAATTCTTGCTCATTTCTTATCATGCACAGCTCAAATAAAACTGAATGTCTGAATCTGCTCATTTCTTTTACACCTATTGTATTTTTCTGGAGTACTTCAAAGCATTACAGCCTGTTGTAGGAACACCTACCACATATTTGGCAATCAAACATAAAAAGAGCAGCTCTACAGTGTTGATTAAAAGCACATATTTGGATTAATTTGACTGTTGGCTAGTGTTTAATAGGAGCACAAATCACAGAAAGAGTGAAATCTGTGAACAACCAATCTATATGTTAAAGTAGCCAAGCAGCAGCTACAAAAACAGACATCAGGACACTGAATGCATATACTTTTGGGTGTACATATCGTGATTTGATTTGCTGAATGATGCAGCTCAGAACAAGTAAAACAGTCATTAGACAGTGACTGTTCTCTTTCAATAATTCTGCCTAATATATTGCAGCACAGATGCAAAAACATCAAGACCATGAAGAGACAAAGAGTCACTGACAAGCGTAACAACTGCAAATTTGTATGGTTGTGACACACACTATGGCACCAATACAGCAAAACATCATCAGCACAAACACCTGAGCACAAAAAGGACTGCCAGGCCCTTTCCTGCCACATTCTAATATCTGGTTCTCCAGCTGGAAGTCAGGGGTTAAGGCCTGCTAAGCACAGTAGTGCCAAATAGTCCATAAGCCCCCCTCACACCTGTCAAACAACACACTATCACTGAGAAGGCAAGCTGAGAAGTCACTGAATGGTTATGTCACTGCATTACAGTCCCTTCTTTCTGTAAAGCAAAATACTTTGATGTTGACATGTATTAATGAGTCAAACCAGGGCTATGTTTTATTGACACTACAGGACTGAAAAAAGTGATGAAAAAAGTTAAATTCTTTCAAACCAACTCATACACTTTAAAATATGGGCAGACATTCTGAAAAGACACTTTAAAAAACTCTGGCCTATCTCATGAAGTGGCACAACAACAGTGTAATGAGAATAAATGAGCCACCAGACAAGAGCTGGTGCAAACTAGCACAGCTTCTGTGCACAAGCACTTCCAGCACAAATGAAGGAAATTCTCCTCTGTATAACTAGATCTCCTTAATGGCTACTGTTCAACACAAAGTGAAAATTAAGCAGTTCAAATAGTCAAAGAGATATGAGGCTGCAAAACTGAGAGATGTATCAGGTCTACTGAGAGAGCCAACAACAAATGGTGAGAGAAAAAAAGGCCAGATGATAACTTGCTGGAACACAGAGCATCTTGTGTAAACATTAGTGAGATTAACATAATTTTAAAGCATTTAAAGCATTTTTAAATCTATGTAAATTATACAGTCCTGAGGAAGAAAGTTTTCACAAGACTCTATTCAGTCCAGTGAAAAACTAAGTACATGACATTATTCAACAGCATGTAGAACCACCTTTAGGAGCATAACTTAAAATATGACAGTCTCTCACATTATTGTGGAAGAATTTTGGCCCATTCTTCTTTATATCATTGCTTCAGTTCACTGGGGTTTGCAAGCATTAGTTTAGAGCAGAGTCACAAACAGACTTGTTCGTGACTGAAGCAATGACTGCAAGGTGCCCAGGTCGTGTGGCTACAAAACAAGCCCCAACAATAACCACTCCACAACAGCTGGTATGAGGCGTTTACACTGATATTTATTTAGTTTTCATTAAACGTGGTGCTGTACATTACAGCCAAACAGCTCCACTTTGTTTTCCTCTGTCCAAAGAACATTGTTCCAGAAGTCTCGTTGTTTGTTCAGCTTTTAGCTTTTGGAGAAAAGAGGATTTCCTATGGTAACCCTTAGGATAATGTAGGCATGGAGTCTAAGATATAGGTCTTACTTTTTGATGTACATATTGTGATTTGATTTGCTGAATGATGCAGCACTGAACAACTAATTATAATTATAATGCTTCAGACAAAACATGAAGGTCATGAGAAGAGAAAAACAGACATTCAAAGTTACTGACAAGTCTAAAAACTGTAAATTTACTCAGTAAAGGCATATTTAAATTTTTCACAGGACTCTATTGAGCCCAGGGAACTTTTCACATGACTATATGGTATGATATATATATCCATAGCTTTAGTGCCTCAGTCATTAGGCCCACTAGGCCACCCACAAACAGTCACAATATGATCGTTTTACAAACTGCATCTTTATTAGATACCTAAGAGTAAAGACAGGTAAGAATTATAAGGAGAAAGGGGCCAAAACTATCTTGGCGATACAGAACTGTATGTGTACCTGACTACTAGACAACAAAGGGATGCCTCCACAACTATCTTTGAGATGTTATGATCTAGTGCAAAAGAACGAAATGAATCAGAATCATTTTGTTTTTATATTTAATAAATATAAACTGATGACATTTTCAGCTTTTCTCAGTACACTTTCACTGTTTTCCCCCAAAGTTCAGCACAATAAGTTTTTTTACTTACTCTATGCACTCTTACAGATGAGCAAAACAAGTAATTATCCTGAATGACTGTGTTTACCAATACTATACAGACATTACTCCATCACCACAATCTTTATAGATATAAGTTAATTACTAAAAGCTCTCTAGGGGATATGACATCAGCATTGGTTTATTTCAGCTACAGCTTGTTGAGGTTACCAGCGTAACGAAAACAGGCCCCAGGTGCATTTCACAAGCAAGGAAGTTGCATGCTACCATCGCAGAGGCAAAACACAGGAAACCCTCAGGACCAGACAGTATCTCTAGGCGAGATGCGTCAAACGCTTACAGCCACGGAAGTATATGACCTTATGGAGGAAATAGTTATTAGGAAATTACACACATAAGTGATGTTTGGTATACTTCCCAAATTTCCTATACTACAGATAAACACAGAAAAAAAACATTTTTTACACTTTGTTCTCTTTTATACCTGTGTGACAAAGGAAGATAAATAATGCACTACACTTCCAGTCTGCACACACACTGACTGGAAGCAACTGTACTCACTAAACTGAGGGAAAAAGTCATATCAGTGTGTGTCTAAAGCAATTAATTTAGGTAATGTATCAGGCAGAAAAGCACAACAAAGAAGGTGAGTATACAAATAAGAAAACAGGAGCTTTGTAATTAAAAATGTATACTTCAATGTACCCGGAACAGCTTTAATGAAACAGCAAATCTTCCACTGGGGATATTACATTAGTAACATCCTGTTTTTTCAAGTGCTTTCCAGCTTTCCCACACTGTAGGAAATGTACTGTTGACGTGCATTGTTCAGTGCAAATAACGTCTTTAAATGAAATCATAGACACTAGGTTGTCTAACTGAAACGGACAGTTCAATTCAGTTAGACATTTAGAAACGCACGATGTTGTCTTACCTTTGTTTTGTTAACCATTTTCTGTAAACTTGAGTTGACTTCCGTATTGTAATTTCCTTCTGCTTCAGTTTGGATCTCTGTGAAACCAGCTGCAAGTGTACATTCATTTCCTCTACCTACATAGGAAAATAAGACAATTTAAAATAGAGTGAGTGAGTGTGGTGCAGAGGGGGTGTGACTCAAGCTATCACACAGCAGGTGCTGTTTTGTATTCGTGCATGCTTATACATGTACACAAACAGTAAAACCACTTAATATCACCTCACTACAGTTACATAAATAATCAGACTTTTCATTAGAATTTATTTTTTTTCAAATCTAATAATTTTTAGCAGAATAAATGACCAAGACTCAAATATGCTTACTTCATTTTGTTACTAACCAGTTAAAAACATTCTTTTCAATCTGTAACGCAATCCAGATTTATAAGTACTTATCCTGCTCAGGATCTCAGGGGCCAGACCTCAGAATATATGACAGATATTAAATTCACAGACAAGCAAACAGAGCATCCATTTACTTGCATGCTTTTGATTTTGTGTGAAAAAGTAAAGACGGGGAAAACCACACAGACATGTTACATACAGTTAGATCCATAAGTTTTGTAAAAGTGACAAATTTTTGTGTTTTTGCCTCTGCACACCACCACAATCCATATGTGACTGAAGTGCAGACTTTCAGCTTTAATCCAGGAGGTTTGACAAAAATATTTCATTAAATGTTTAGGAATTACAGCCATTTTTATACATTGCTCAACATTTTCAGAGGTTCAAAAGTAATGGGACAATTGAATGACAAGCAGGTCCGTGTCCAGGTCACAACACTCAAACAAATCAAAAACAGTCTCAAGGAGGCAGGTGTATTACTGTCAAAGGCTACAATCCAGAGATGCCTTCATGAACGAAAATACAGTCAATATGGTGCAAACCAATGGTTACACTCAAGAACAGGTCAGATTAAATTTTGCCTGAAAACCTCTAAAAGAGATGATGAAACCAAGATGAACTTGTACTAGAATGATGGAAAGAGTACAGAGAAGGAAACAAATGGCTCATGATCTGAAGCATACCACATCATATCAGATATGGTGGAGGCAATGTTATGGCATGGGCATGTATGACTGTCAATATAACTAGGGCACTAGTATTTTTAATGATGTGGCTGCTGATAAAAGTAGCAGGATGAATTCTCCAGTATACAAGGTTAAACTCTCTACTCAGATTCAGCCAAAGCTGACTAGACAGAGCTTCACAGTGCAAATGGATAATGATCCAAAGCTTTTCATGTACTAAAGACAGAGAGACCCACAAACAAGTCGCAAGTGAAGGAAGCTGCAGTAAAAGGCCTGGACAAGCATCACAGCAGACAGCATTTGGTTATGTCCATGGGTTCTAGACTTCAGACAAACATTTTTCATCCTTATATTCAAAATTATGTTTGCCACATTAGTTTTGAGCCTCTGAAATGGAGTACTATGTGTAAAAATGGCCGCCAAGTGACCAATGTGGATTAATCAGCTGTGGCGAGCCTTTTGGGAAAATACAAGGGAGCAGTCAAAGGTATGTGTGTGTAAAAATGCTGTAATACCTAACAGTTAATGCAACACTTGTTATAGCACTTGAGTTCCATTACTTGAGGATCATCTGATTGTTGGGGTTTTCTCTCCAATACTGTAGGGTCTTTACCTTAAAGTGTAAAGCACCTTTAGGGGACTTTTGTTGCGAATTAGCACTATGTAAATAAACCTGAATTGAATTAAAGCGGAAAGTCTGCATTTCAATCACATCTGGACTGTTTGATTTAAAATCCACTGTGGTGCTGTACACAGAAAAAAATAGCAAAAGAAATGTCACTGTCCCAGGTTAGGACCTTATTGTGTACCTCAAATTTGTCTACATGTTATGTATAGATTATACATTAGGCTGTTAAAAGTGAAAAACACATACAAAATAATATGAGAATACTTGAATAAAAAACAGCCTCATTTGTTGATGTTATTTCTTTATTATCATTCTCTTCAATGTCACATCCAGAAATAAAAGATGTTCAGACTGCCTGTAGTCATTTATTAATCCAATAATTTGGATTTTCTTGAAGAATAATTAAGCAGTAAACCCTCTGAAACCACATACAAACCCAGTTATTGAGACACAGTAACAAACTTCCACCTTTGTGAAGACTGAATTACTATTGTGAATACTGCTTTGCCATCTATACTGATTTTTATTAGTACACTTTCCAAATTCTGGCAGCCATACTACTCACTTTCAGTGGAGTGAGAAGGAATACTGAAATCAGAATTATTTTCTTTTTCTTTTTCTAGTACCATTTTATCTTCTATTAATGTGGTTGGTTAGCCTAAAGAAGATATGCTGCTTCTTGCTGTTGTATCAGTGATGGTTGTAAATGTCAAAGTGCTTTGTCTTTAGCTTTTACCTTTCAGTTTTTTACTGCCACTTGGCCTATCCAACGCAGGCAAAGAATCTTTAACTTCCTCTTGCCGACTCTGACTTTCAGTGCTAGCTTCTGACCGCTCATCCAGATTTTTATCAGTGTCACTTTCTTCAGGTTTCCTCTCTTTTTTACCCTTTGTGTCAGATCCAGAGCTTTCACATCTTCTTTGTTTTTTCTTCTTTGGGACAGGGTCTATATTAAAAGGTATTTGAATGTGACTCTCCACAGGTGGATTAGGCAAAAGAGGTCTTTTTGATCTCTGGTTGTGATTGGCTGGAGAGAAATAGTCCTCAAACACATTATCATCTCCATCAGCTGAACCAGGGGTGACACTTTTGGCTTCACTAGATAAAGTGAAAGATTTCACCAAGGCAGAAAATAACTGTCGTGCTTGTTTGGGTGTTTTCTGTCCTGCAGCAGCAGTTTCTTTTGACATTTCAGCCACACCATCATCTAGCATGGTTAACGATGAGAGGCAGCTAGTAGATTTCACAGCGTCAGGGGAAACATGGGATTTAGGGATTTTTTGTTCTCCCTTATCAGGAAATGATGCTCTCAATGACTTTATCTGTGATTGCCTTGTTTCTTTCTGAAAAATCCTGCTGTTGTCAGATATCCTGTCCTGACAAGGACCTCGCAAAACATTTGTAGATTTGTGTTTGTCCGTTTCTTTTTTTCTAACTGAGGTCCGTCTCAGCTTTTTTTGTTTACTCCCTTTTCCATTGTCTTTGTCCTCAAAGTCGGGACAGGCAGGCACACTGATGACCCGTTTTGGTACTTGATGACAGGGTGAGAGGCAGGGCTCTGTAGTCTCTTTCCTGTGGGATCGCTCAAAATGTTCATGGTCTCTGACATCGTTGTACGTTCTCCCTTCTTCCTTATCAGGTGAGTAACCAAGTTCAGCAACAGAAGCACTGGAATCATCATCTGATTGGTCATCTATGTTGGAGAAAGAGTAATAGAACACTTCAGACAGAAAAAGAAATGTTAAGGTGAAATTAAGAGTTTTATGCATATTTTAGCCACTTTCTCTCCAATGTTTTATTTCCCAATGCGTGTGGTTGGCTTAGTAATGGCTCTCCCCAACCACAAGCAGCTGCTCACCTTTCACAGATCCAGATTGGACACTATACACCCACAGGGATTCGGAGCAGTGATAAAATAAACAAGAGGCTGAAGAGAGCTGCATATATAGCAAAATAAACACAACAGAATATTTGTTGTTGGAGAGGCTACTAAAAGCAACAATGTATTACAGTCACTGTAAATCTAACCAAAGCTTCTCATGTTGTTGATCACAACAGCATGTTAAACAAGTTACTCTCTGTGGGTTTTGATTTTTCTGCTTAAGACCAATTCAAATTATAGATGTCCGATAAGAGTCCACGCTGTTCCTGGTAATCCCCAAAGGTCAATAAAGACGTTCCTAAGGGAAAACTAATGGCCCACTGCTACTTACTCTGCACAGAAACTCAGCACTGTACAGCTTTATTACACTCAAAGGCCACTTCCTTAGTCACACTTTGCTAGTACAGGGTTAAACCCCTGCTTGCCCACAGAACTGCCTTAATTCTTCATTAAACTGACTTAATAAGGTGATGAAATTGTTCCATGTTGCACATCCATGGTGTGAATCCCTTTCTACCACATCCCAAATGTGCTCTATGGATTGAGATTACAGTGAACTCATTGTCATGTTCAAGAAACCACTTTGAGATGATTTGAGCTTTCCTTACTGTTTTTTCACAAGTTTTGAATTTGGCTAGGGTCAGTGTCACTACTGGTAGCGCAAGGCGATATCTGGACCCTACAGAGGCTGCACAGATAGTCCAACTCTTTCAGGATGAAACAGCAATACATGCCATTTTCAAAAGGTTTGATGTGTCTCCCAGCACAGTCTCAAGTGCATGGAGGAGAATCTAGGAGACAGGCAGTTACTCTAGGAGAGCTGGACAGGGCTGTAAAAGGTCCTTAACCCATCAGGACTGGTATCTGTTCCTTTGTGCAAGGATGAACAGGATGAGCACTGCCAGAGCCTACAAACTGACCTCTAGCAGGCCAATGATGGGAATGTCTCTGCCCAAACAATCAGAAACAGATTTTATGAGGGTGACCTGAGGGTCCGACATCCCCTAGTGCAGTGGTCCCCAACTTTTTTTGTACCAGGGACCAATTTCATGAATGAAAATTTTTCCACGGACCAGGTAGAGGCGCGGGGGTTCCAATAAAAAAACGTGTCAGTTCATGGTCTGTAATCTGAATGCAACAATTACACTTTATATTAGGCAACAGACTGATTCTACACTATATTATCAACTCACCATCATGCAGAGTCAGTGGGAGCCCTGGGCTTGTTTCCCTGCAACTAGATGGTCCCATCTGGGGGTGACGGGAGACAGTGAGATGATGCTTTCAGCACAGACACATTTATTGCAGTGGTGGCCCTCAGTAACTGTTTTTGTTCTTCATGTTCACGTTTTTTCTTTCATAAAATCCCAAGTGCTTATCTTTTAACGGGGGTGCTTTGTCTCAAAGTGGGGAAGCAGTTTTGAGGGCTTCATGGCTTCATTACCTAGTCGGTGACAGACAATTATGCACAGCGATGAAACCATAACTAAGGCCAGAATCTTTGTATTTTCTTTAAAATGCAACTTTATTTTTGCTGGCAATCCGTGACCCTTCTGCTGTCCCATCGTATGCTTGTTACTTCCCGAAAAAGCTCTTCAGTGAGTTTTGTTTCTGGCTCATTTTATTTCAAGAGTTAGCTTGTGTGGCTGATGCATGAAACGGCATGCCAGAGTCAAGCGCGGTCGTGAGGGTGGAAACAGTCGTTTTTCAAAATAAGATCCAGAAGACTGACGAAAGAAAAATAACATTTTAACCACAAATTTTTTTCTTTGCAGCCTGGTACCAAATAGTCCACAGACGACTGGGAGTTGGGGACCCCTGCTCTAGTGAGCCCTGTGCTCAGTGCCCAGCACTATGGAGCTTGATTGGCATTTGCCATGGAATACCAGAATTGGCTAGTCTACCACTGGCGCCCAACAGCACCCTGACTATCATTAGGTATCAGGATAAAATCCTTGTACCCACTGTCAGACCCTACACCTACCCTAAATCCAATAGAACACCTCGGGGACATTATGTTTTGGTCCATCCAACGCCACCAGGTTGTACTTCAGACTGACCAGCAGGAGCTCAGTGATGTCCCAGTCCAGATCTGTGAGGAAATCCCCCAGGATACCATCTGTCATCTCATTAGGACATATAAACTACTGAGTACCATTCTGAGTTGTTGCAATGAAATTTTGGCAAAATGGACTAGTTTCATTTCCATCAAACGATGTGGCATCCTTTTGTTCCTTTTGCTCAGTCCATATGAGTATAGATATCCAGCATGATTTTTTCTGCATTGAGATCTGATGTGTTTTCAAAGTGTTCCTTTAATTTTTTGAAGGAGTGCAGTTGTGTTGATGAACAGCTGAACAGGAATAATGAAGTAGCCAATGAGTGTAATTTAAGCTGTGCCATTTTGTTTGCCATCATGCCCGCTTAAACCTGGTTTTACCCAGATTACAGGTTGCTTTTGACATCCCTTCAGACCTCTCTGTTTATGTCCACTAGAGCATGTACTACTGATGCTTCAAATCCTATTTGTGTGCTAAACTGATATCTAATCGAGAGACAGACCTGCACTATAAATAGGATTCTGACAGGACAACACTTTCTGTTAAAAGAGAAACAAAGCTGGTTTTGCATTTGAAAACAGAAAATAAACCAAATGTGCCACTAAAAGTGTTTATAGAGCAATTTCAAGAAGAAAACACCCATTTTTCTTACACATTAATTTGAGGACAGTTGGTGTACTCCCAAGTGAAGGCTTTAGGCCGATAGGTGAAGAAGATTCAAGCATTTGTGAAGCTGAAAGGCAGAGACACTTTCATGAATTGATTTTCCTTTCAAAAGTCCTGAAATGTTTTACATCTGTCAATTCATCAGGCTATTCACCTGTTGGTGCACATACCTGTGGGTGAAAGGTTTTCTCGTTTGTCCTTCATGTCTTTCAAACGCTGCGCCATATAATCTGACCTTTTCAAAGCAGGGCTATAGACTATTCCATTCTCTTCATCAATAATAATGGGTGACACATCTGTAACTGGAAAAAAGTGTGAGATGGTAAACAACATCCTTTATCTTTACAAAAAATCCCCTGCTTTTATAACCTCTTACCCAAAGGTTCTTTTGGAGCCAAGTCTTTCATCATCTTGTCTAATTTTTTCCTCATGCGCCTGTCATTTTCGGGTGTCCTTTCTGGAGAATCTTTTGGCTGCATGCAACGATGCTACATGGATGAAAGACATGTCTGAATATTTTCTGGACTCAAAGAAAACAGATGCAGGGATGAAAATAGGACCACATCAAACTTTGTTAGCGATCCTAAACTTACTCTACTGTAATGCTAATTTACATCTTAAACTAGCACATATGTATCTCACTCACTTTCTTGTTTTTCAACACAGGATTGCTTTCATCATTTAAGGCTGGATATAAGTCCTCATCCACGTGCACGCCATCATCATAACACCTGGACATCAATTCACCAAAAATAAGTAATGAGCAGCAGCTCATTAAGCTTAATGGCAGTATAATAAAAAACATAATATCTATTTAAAGGGGCAGTGTGTAATAATTAGTTACATCTAGTGTTAAGAATGCAGAATGTAGTCACTGAACCACCTATTCCCACCCCACAGCAATGTATGGTGGTCATCAGTGAAAAAATAGTCTTACTTATGATGTAAAATGTGCATGATCCTCTACTTATGAGGTGGAATTACAGAAAATATAAGAACAAGCAAACTTTCCTGACTGTCTTCCTCTTCACCTGCTTCTTATTCAGTACTACTTCATTGTTTTTTGAGCTGATTACGGGTTCTGTAAACAGTAAGTGAGTCACTGATACAAACATAGAACCAGCTCCTCTGTATATATAAATGTGTTTTTTAAGCAAACAAAAATGCAACAATTATTACCTTGGAGTGATCTTATACTACTAAAAGCATTGTGTATGTTAGACTTGAACAATGCTTAGACACCCCTTAATTATTACACACTGGTCCTTTAAGTTAAAAAGCACAGATTTCTCAAATGTAATTCTTACCTGCCTACCCAAAGAACAGAGACGAGCCGCACATTACTTTTTTTGGCTTTTCTCCATGTTGCCAGATGACCATTGCTGAAGACTACATGTGTGACTTGCTTATTGAAGGTTCTGGATACCTGTGTAATGAAAGCAATGAGTTTATATATTTACATCAGGCATATATAGTAGGGTCCATAAATATTTGGACAACAATTATTTTTCTATTTTCTATATTATTTGACATCTGTATACCACCACAAAAATTTTAAATCAGTCAAGATGTGACTGAAGTGCAGACTTTCAGCTTTAACTCACAGGGTTTCACAAAATTGTTGCATCAGCTGTTTAGGAATTACAGCCATTTTTATACGCACTTCCCCCCATTTTCAGAGACTCAAATTTAATTGGACAATTGATAAACAGCGTCACTGCCAGGTGACGCTTGTTCCCTTGTTATGATGTGATAAATCAAGTAGATAAAAAATCTGGACTTGCATACGGCAGCCAAAGAGATGCTGATGCCATTGTTAGGCTGAAAAATCAAAATAAACCTAATAGCGAGATAACGATGTGTTATATTCTTTAAAAAGAAGAAATGCATTGACTAGCTCAGAACCACCAAAAGGCCTGGGAGGCCCATCACAAAATTTAGACAAGTCAAGAACATTCTCAATGAGGTAGGTGTATCATTATCAAAGTCTACAATCAAGAGAGGCCTTCATAAAAAGGTTTACAACAAGGTACAAACCACTAATTACACTCAAGAGTAGAAAGAACAGTTGAAATCGAAGTTAATTTGCACCAGAATGATAGAAAGAATAAAGTATGGAGAGAGAACGAAACAGCTCATGATGTGAAGCATATCACATTATCTGTCAAACATGGCTGAAGCAATATTATGGCATGTATGGCTGCCAGTGGAACTGGATCATTATTGTTTATTGTGTGATTGCTGATAGAAGTAGCAGGATGAATTCTCTAGTGTACAGGGCTACACTCTCTGCTCAGATTCAGCCAAACGTTGCAAAACTAACTGGATGGCACTTCACAGTGCAAATGAATAAAGATGCAAAGCATACTGCAAAAGCAACCCAAAAGCTTTTTTAAGGCAAAGAAATGGGATATTCTTCAATGGCCAAGTCAGTCAACTAAACTCAACCTATCAGAGTATGTTTTTCAGTAAAGGAAGACAAAATTGAAGGCAGAGAGACCTACAAACAAGTATTAGTATTTCAAACCCATCCTTCAAATTAAAGTTGTTCCTTTTTCTAAACACTTTTGAGTCTCTAAAAATGGGAAGTATATATGAAAATGGCTGTAATTCCTAAACAGTTAATGCAATACTTTTGTAAAACCCTTTGAATTAAAATGGAAAGTCTGCACTTCCATCACATCTTGACTGTTCGATTTAAAATCCACTTTGGTGGTGTACAGACGCAAAATTACAAAAAATGTGTCATTTTCCAAAAACTTATGGACCTAGCTTTATTTTTTTTTATAATTCTGCAAACAAAAAACACAGTAAAGTTGAAAAGTTGTCTCACCTGAGCTCCCATTTCCATGAGCTGCTGAACAAAAGGTTTTGAGTAGTTGGCTGTTTTGTCAGATGACCACACATCAACATAGGCAACAACATCTGTACACACATTGGAGAAAGTCACACATTTAATCCAGAGTCATAAACTTCAGCCTGGATCTACTCAAATAAAACTAAGATGTACAGTACCTTTAAGAACTGAAGAGTCTGTTGTTGTGGTCATTACTGGCTTCTTTAACTCCAAGCTTTAGATGCTAGAAAACAAATAAAGACATTTTATGAACTAGAAGACCACAAGAATTTTACTTTGTGGCCTTTTTACCAAAGAACTTTTTAAAAAGTCATTTAGGTCAGGGGTCCCCAACCCCAGATCCGCGGTCCATGGATCATTTGGAACCGGGCCGCAAAGAAAAAAATGTCGTGGTTAAAATGTTATTTTTTCTTTCTTCTTCCAGATCTTATTTTGAAAAACAACTGTTTCCGCCCTCGCCTCACTAACCGCGCTTAACTCTGGAATGTCGTTTCACGCATCAGCGACACAAGTTAACCCGTGAAAATAAAATTTCACTGAAGAGCTTTTTCTGGAAGGAACAAGCAAACAATGGGACAGCAAAAAGGTCACGGACCGCCAGCAAAAAGAAGGCTGCATTTAAAAGAAAATACAAAGATTCTTACCTAAGTTACAGGTTCATTACAACAGGTAATACACATGCTCATCACGTGCTGTGGCCGACTGGCTAATGAAGCAATGAAACCTACAAAACTGCTTCACCACATTGAGACAAAACACACGTACCTTCTCTATATAAAGTGTAGTTGTTGCATTCAGATTACAGACTATTAACTGACAAAGATTTTTGTTAATGGACACCCCCCCGGTGGAAAAATGTTCACACATGCAACCGGTCCATGGTACAAAAAAGGTTGGGGACCACTGACTTAGGTTATCCAGTGCCCATAAATTCTTTTTGACTTTGACCTCTTTAACATATGAAACCAAATCCTGGTCCATCATTATGACCACATCAAAAATTTATCTGACAATCAGTGTTGAAAATAAGGCTGCTACACGTGAATATTTTAATCAATTATTTATTTTCAGAACCTCATCAATAGATCAACCAAAATTATGGGCCAATAATACAGATATATCTAAAATGTGGTGATATGAAGACCTTTTCATTGCTTTTAACAGACTACAATATGCTGTGAGTTATTACATGGCGCCAACACATACTGTGGACTCATAGCACTGTCTGCACCAGAATAGCAGAATGTACATCACAGCTGAGCTGACAGAGGTGTGAAGTCAAGCTATACCTTTATTTTAAGTTCCTAACTAGTTTGCCAAAGACACCAAGTTCATTTTGCTTTTTTATAACTCCAAAATACAAAATGTATACATTATGTAAACCAATATTACCATTTAATACCGTAACAGAATGTCGAACTCTGTAAACAACAGTACTGGCCCCAAAATTAAGTATCATATGGACTCCAATTATTTCACCTGGATAATTAGAACCAGCAATACCCACAAGTGATTTTTTTATCCACTTTGACTAATAGAACATGATAACTTGGCCCATGTTTGATGGAGAATAACACGCATGCTGTGCAGTTGTAGTGTTGTGTCAAAACAACTATTATAAGCCACCAAGTCAATATATCACATCTGAACCAGTGAAGACAAAGGTGTGTGCTTGAGTAATGTTTAAAAACAAGTTTAAATTTGTAGCTAAATGACAGAGTACTGAAAACTGTCAGTGTACACCCTGTACCAGGGAATACAGAAAATATAAATAGACGTCTAACTTTTGTATTGTTTTCTATTGTAAATCAAGTAACTGAAACAATAAAAGTAGCTAACTAAATCAGAGCCCTGTACTGCAAAACAAGTTCAACATACCCCGGATGTCTTTGGGTTATTTGGCTTCACTTACCCAAACACTAGTGATCAGGATAAGCGGTCACACAAAGGTGGTGATCAACTCATTAAGTTAACTCAGGGTTTATCAATCCAGCTATGAGCACATTCACATGAAAGGGGTGACACTGGCAGCAGCTGATCAATCATAAACATGGATAAGTCTACTGGCAGAACAACAGATGATTTTTAAGAAGATGAAACTACAATATTGGTAAAATATGAAGAGGTTGAACATAGACAGGCTGAAATCAGCCCAGCAGCTATAGATAAAACAGCAGCATGAGTGCCTGCAACAGGTAAAATGCTGTACAGTAGTTTAGTATTAAAAGAGTTGTAGGAATGTGTGAGCAATTTAAGCACTAGAAAAGATCTACTGTATCATTAAAGTTTAGCCTACTTGGAGCCAGTAAGGAAAGTTGGCAAAAAAGCTAACTGTGTATCACAGCTCCATCATTAAGACACAGGAGAATGTGACAGATTACAGTCCTTATTACATTAAACTAATGTTTAGATGAATGTAAGAATTTCCAGTCCAGCACTGCAGCCCTGTGCTGTTTAATGGTCTGGGTGAAAATAAAGAACAAACATAAAAATTAAATTCAAATGTAGGCTGAGTCTATATGCTAACTTAATTTAGACCACAAATTCTAAAAGTAAAATAGGTTAGGTCTGCAGCATAAGTTACCCTGGCTATATACCCCAGTAAAAAGTGAACTAGCTTGACAGTACTGAAAACCTGGAGTTAATTCCGAAGTTGGATAAGCGCAAATCTGGTTTAGAAGTACAGGGCTCAGGAGTATCTATACTTTGTCCACCACTGCTTGTATAACTAAATGCTAGAGTACTGGAAACTGTCAGTCTACACCCTGTGACAGGGGACACAGAAAACATCAATTTACTTTTAACTTTAGTATTTTTCTCCATTGTAAATCAAGATACTGACTAAAGTGACTAAATTGACAAGCGACTAAATAAATGGTTGTGGGCATGAGGACAACCAAAATACCAGTGACGTGTGTTTCAATTCATGGAGTCTGTATGGACATAGTGGAGGACTACAAATACCTCGGTGTTCACACTGACTATAAATTGAACTTTTTTAAATACACAGAAGCCCTCTACACTAAGGGCCAGAGCAATCTCTATTTTCTGAGATGAATTAGGTTCTTCACTATCTGCCAGGTGATGACCAGGATGTTTTATGACGGTGGTTCTCTACCTTTTTTCAGTGATGTACCTGCTGTGCCATGCCAATGTTGACTAATATTTCTCCGTAGAAAAAAACACAATACAATGGGTGGTTTGTAACTCCTCGGTGTAAATCCCATTAAAAACACATTCTTCTGAATACTGCTGGAAATTTGCTGGCACTGATTTCGCCTTCTGTTTTTTGTACCAGTATGTATTCATTAAGATGGCTGCTACACTTTAACCATGACTCCGTTATTTTAGTTCTAAAGGAGGCAGTGATTGACAGGTGATGTGTGCCACACCAGGTTGGGTCAAAGCATCCTGGTAAGGGAAGCATTGTTTTTTTTTTTTGGTTAATTAAATTGAATAGACTACTCAATATAAAATTCATTTTAAGAACTTTTGGACAATTGGAATATTTACTAAATAACAGTTTTAAAGGATTTTTGAATTGGTGGTAATTTTAAAAAATATATATTTATTTTACAAAATCTCACGTACCCCCATTTAAGAACCACTATTTTATGAGTCTGTGGTGGCCGGTGTCATCCTCTATGCTGTGGTGAGCTGGGGCAATAGACTGAGGGTTGTGGACACCAACAGACTCAACAATCTGATCCACAAGGCTAGTAACATTGTGGGTGTGGACCTTGACTCTCTAGCGGTGGTGTCAGAGAGGAGAATGCTGTCCAAGTTAAAGACAATTTTGGACAATCCTTCACGGAGAGGAGCACATTCAGCACAAGACTCATTCCACCACAAAGCACCACAGGCTATCATTCCCACATTCCTCCCATCATCAAACTTTACAACTCCTCCCTTTAACACCTGGAGTGTTTATCTTATATATTGTATATAATTTATATAGTAGTTTTTAACTTTAAACTTTGTGTGCTTTTGTGACATGCTTTACTTTTTATATAAATGTTGATTTCTTTTTCATTTTTCTATGCTTAATAATTATATATCTATATATATATATATATTAGTTTATTGTTTTAACTTTAGGTGTTTGTGGGACACTGCACTTTTTTTTTTTTTTATTACATATAGTTTTACGCATTTTCATTTCCTTATCTTAACTATCTATAAATACAGTAATTAGATGAAGGTGCAGCCCTCCCCC
>VUQH01001055.1:0-10010 GCA_015106775.1 Etroplus canarensis
ATTTAGTAGAGGTTTTATGCTGGATGCCCTTCCTTACACAACCCTCCATGGAAAGAGTGTGTCCCCACTATCTAATATAAATGTTCTAGACCGGAACATGCTTTTTTTGGTAACGAGCAAATCAGTATTATTTGCTCTACCTTTTAGAGCTCACAGTGTTTTTGCTTGTACATCCCTCCATTTCCTTAAATAAAATAAATGGTTGCAGAGGGTGAAGCCTATCCCTGCTGTTATAAGGCAAGAGGTTACATAGTGTGCAGCAAATTTGATATTATACTGGATATTTTAATACTATATTTATTGCTGTAACATTTTTTTTTCTTAGCAGAGCCTCTTCAGGAAAGATACATAAATGAGACTTCCAACTGGTTAAATAAACCAATTAAAGTTCATGGCTAAGATAGAAGAAACTGTCATTTTAATATCACCAAGTGTTGATGTACAGTAAAGAGACAAATTAAAGAAACATTAGGAAGCCTTGACCCCATCAGGCATTTTGCTGACATTATTTGGCTCCACTTCTCCCCCTAAAGGAAAGATTCACTTCAAATCAACATGAGGTACAATCCAGTGCATACCTCCACCTCTCCAGACTCTCTTCCACCTGCTCCCTACTCTCACTATAGATCACAATGTCATCTGCAAACAAGTCCAAAGAGACTCCTCCATAACTTTATCTGTCAACCTCTCTATCACCATTGAAGAAGAATCTATGACTAGGCTTCAGCACTGACATGTTGCTTATATTCTAAATTTTGCATGACCTGACCTAATAAAAACCTAATAGATCGTTCACTGGGACAGACACAGACCTCCTCCTGTAACCTGTTACTCTCACATGTAGCTGTGCACACAGTTTGACAGGAGGCGACTGTATGCAGCATGCATGATTTCATGTTACAGTGTAATAGTATTTCTCACTAACCCCAAATTGTCTGAATGACTTTGAGATGAGTAAATGTTTTCTTTTCAGCTATATGCAGAAATAAACATGTGGGAGTGTTCTGAGAGTTTTTGTGAAAGTGTGAGTTATGATTAGAGTGGTCTGGTCCGACATAGAGGAGAGTGTTTTAAATTTTGGGGCTTTGCCAGTGGCCGACAGTGACAAGCAGATTCCTGGATATGCCTGCCATTTAATAAACTATTCTTTGATGAGATCCAGGGCTATTCAAGAAATAAGCCCCAGACGCCCAGGGTGGCCACTGTGATTTACTTCAACACTTAAGGAAATCATAAAAGGTCAGTAATAAATGTCCACACCTCTATAGACAGCCTCAGCCTGCCTTCTTCTCCCAAGGCCCTCCTTGTGCATCCATCTTGTGCAGTTTTCAAGTGCTTCTCAATCACCTCATAAAATGATATCACAAAGTCTTCTAGTCCATGCACAATCCTGGGGATTATGGAGCCCTCACTTTCATCTTTGCCTCACCAGGCTCGCTCAACCACTCCAAGTAAATTTCCAAGGTCAATAAGACGAGCTAGTATGTGGCAGTTCTTGCTCACCTTGGGCCTGTAGCTCTCATTCAACTGTGTGGCAATGTTGATCCTCCTGCAAGCCGAAAATTTCAGACAACTGTCCACGTGCATCTTTGATCTCATCATGATCTCAGCAAGATGATGTATGCCGGTGATACCTGTAGCTTTCCGCTTGTCCATGCCACCGACAAGATGGAAAGGAATCCAAGGTAGCAGAACAAAGCATCAACCACTTCATAGCCTGCTAGTCACTTTTTCCACTCATACTAGCTCCATGAAAAGACGGGCTGTACGACTTCATAGATACTTGTTTGATGTTTAATGTTGGTGTGGGTGGTCCTAATACTTTACTCGCCAGTTTATCTGGATCGCTGTGATGACTGAATCGTAGTTCTTTCAAAGACCGGATTGCGTTGCTATGAGCTGAGATAATGATGCTAGCCTGGTTGATCTTGAAGGAGTGCTTGTTAGCTGTTGTGCAGGGTCTGCAGACAGTTGCTTATGAAAACATCCTGTTAGTGTCATGGTTCCCAGTCCTCCAAGTGCAGACTCACCTCTATTTTTCTCTTGCTCTCTAATGGCTGCCACTAACTGTTCTCTATCAGCCACTTTTTGAGTCATGTATTTAAGCCAGTCCTGTTTCTGTACTCTTCGCCAGATCGTTCACTTCCCGAGTGTAGTAAGCGAGGCCCCTCTTAGACTTCAGTCTATGAGAAGATAACTATTGATGCTACTCTTTGTTACCGAATATTCTCACCTCCATCTGTGCTTCTTCTCTCCCAGTCCCCATTCTCCTGGAACCTGCCTGGAACCCTGCATGGACCCTCTCTGGTACTTTGCCTTATTCACACTTGCCCAGCCACTTAGACTTGGGAACCACCTGGAATATAACTGGACCCCGTTTCAATGGAATAACCCTGCCACCTCGGAGCCCCTCACCTGGAGAAGACTCTCACTAAGAAACACAGCCTCACATAGCTCCCACACCTCGTGGACCTTCACAGCACTAGATCCTCAAAGCACCACCCACTACCCTACAGACTTTGTACAGCACTTCTTTTGATTAAAGACTCTGTGTAGATCTAATTGTGCCCTGCATCCTCAGTCCTTTGTAAGAAAAACCCTGACAGTTAGTGGTGCAAGCCCTCCTGGAACCCATAGAGATTGCAGTGCTGTGGCTGAAATAAATAACTAAAAAACAAAATAACATGAAAATCTATGGGAATGGGTCTGGACAATTTTCAGCCACACTGAAATTGCCCCTAAAAGAGTAATACTTCACTCCACTACTCAATTCTGAATGGACACATTTTAGAATGAGAACAGACTTCCAGAAAAAGTGAAAACTCATGCAGAAAGGCCTCAGCCAGGATTCAAACCAGGCACCTTGCTTCTGTGAGGCAACAGCGTGAACCACTTCTCCGCTCTTCTTGTTTTTGGCCTAAACTCATCTCATCAATAGGGGAATCCCTTCTTACCCAAACAACTTGCTCACCAGCAGATACTGTATGTGGGAAGCAGAGCTGAGACTTAGAGGATGTTTGTCAGCTCCTTTATGACAGCTGGGGGTTACATTTATCAAGAAAGCATGTGACAATAAGCCCTGTTTATTCTATCATAGAACACAAACTCAGAAAATGTTCAGTCTGCAGTCACAGGCTGCTGACAAATGAATGCTGAAAATCTGCTCTCCTTTATCATATCCTCCTCTAGTCAGTGTTATGTACCAACACGCAAAATGTTGCCAATCAATATATTTACTTAGTCCGTATAATCAATAATGTGTCCGGATCACTTTTAGCTCTAATGGATATTACCAAAAAATTTGTTTTCAGGAATAAAGTTGAAAACACACCAAAGCTATTTAATTAATAATTTCTGTATATTGATTAAAAAGAAGCTCTATGTTCAAAGAAAAACAAAATCAATGTTCTGCTTTTACAGAGAAGATGGCAGTGATAATGTGTTCCTGTAGGCATGAACCAGACATCTTAAGCTGAATGTGCAGCCTTGACTAGTTTCTGCTGAAGTTACAGCTTTAATTTCACAGAAGTACTCTCGCACAAATAACAGTTCTACATCCAGAACACTCAAAAGAAAATAATCACAGTCAGAATCAAAATCCTATATTAATCACAGGAGAGGATATTATGAGCAAGAAAAAACTTTACACCTGATATAGTGGACATATTGGACAAAGGATGCTGAAGATGGAGCTCCCAGGCAGGAAGAGAAGAGGACGAGCACAGAAAAGGTTGATGGATGTAGTGAAGGAGGACATGCAGAGGGTTGGTGTGAGGGAAGAGGATGAAGGGATAGGATGAGATGGAGGCAGATGATCTGCTGTGGAGACCCCCTAACAGGAGCAGCCAGAAGAAGAAGAAGAAGAAGAAGAAGAAGAAGAAGAAGAAGAAGAAGAAGAAGAAGATTTCACACCTGATAAAAAAGCACTTGTGTATTCTGTCTTCCTGCTGTTACGTTTTCACTTTCTGTGTGATGGCAGGTGGTCTTGACTGAATGATGCTATTGCTATAACAGGAGCTCAGCTGTTAAAAAACTATAAACACGCGAGTGTGATTAGGAAATAGTCATGTGAATCACTCAGTTTTGAAAGGTGCTGTCAAATGATATTAGTGTTGTTAAGTTGGCAGGATTTGCTGGGGTATTCTGGAATGATCAGACATGGTTCAGTAAGATATTAGCAATGCTTTCTATCCCAAGCAGCCCCACATTTGTGTTTCTCTGACTGCCTTTCTACTCTTTTCTCCCTGTCACTCTCCATTCCTCCATCAGACCCTCTTGCTACAGAGTGTTCTGGCCCTGACCCTTCAGGCTATAAGCTCCACTTAGCTCCACCCCGCAACAGCCAGAAGAGAGCAGACAAGTCAGGAAGGCAGAAATGAAGAGAAAGGCTGTGTGTATGTAGAAAGTATTTTTCCAGGCTTCAACCAAATGAAATCTCAAGGGGAAGCAGGGAAAGACAGAGCCCAACCGCAATGCATGTGAGAGCCCTGTAGAACTAGACTACACTTGTTTGATTGGCAGTTTAAATTAAATGCCTTTTCAATAGCCCAACCACCACCACTGTATTTTCAGTTAGTCTTACCAGAAGTCACTGGTTATGCAAGAAAATAACTTCTGAATCCCATCTTTTGACTTGTCGGGGGATCTGCACTGTGGTCAGCTCAGTGAGGATAATCTCACTCAGAATTTGGTCTGGAAACTTTGGAGCCAGGAATTCCAGAATGGACTACACCGTGTAAAGGTGACTAAAGTCTCTCGTGGAAGCATCAAGTTAGAGCTGGAGACAAAGGCCTCAGAGGCTAATGCTGATGACAGTCATCATGCAGTACTGCTGGCCAGCGAAACAAGCCTTGATGGCAAAAATGGAAGAAAAGGCAATAACGCAGTTGGCAGAGCTACTAAATGGAGTTGAAAAAAATGAATGAGAAGATTGTGGCAGCAGAGTATCTGAACTGGAGGCTGAGGTCAGTTGCCACTTAGACTCAATAACTTCCATGGAGTCACATATGAGCAGAAAAAACAAAAAAAACAAAAACAGCCATATTTACATCACGGGAGTGAAAAAAGGTCTGAGCATGGGAAACATCTGTCTCAGTTTTGGGGCTAGTTGTGCATGTTAAAATAATCCCTGAGCCTTAGTGAGCTTCCAAGCCTCTCTGCAGCACACAAAAGAAACACAATCTTCCATTGTGGCTATATGTTGAGACATGCAGTTATTTGTCCCAAAAGGAATTACTGCTAAAATCAGTGACAACAATGGACATGGATCACATACAGATCCTGAGAGACTTTACTCAGACTGTAAGGAGACAATGGGCAGCCTGAGGTGAGGACGGCACTGTGACGTGAGATACCCAGTGATGTTAAGGATTAAAACTGAATAGATCCTAAACAAGGAGTTTGTTTTGGAGAAGGTGGTGAAGAAAAGTTCATAAAAAGGATATGCATTGGTGAGTAATTGATAGATATACAGTACCAGTCATAATAAGCTGTATAATAGGAAGCCTCAGAGTCACATTTTTTAGGCACTGGGTACCCCTTAAATCCTATTTTTTTTTTTTTTTGCAGGCTAGTCCAACAGACTTTAATAGAAGGCACTCATCTTTTGAATTAGATGCCATATGATTGATTCAGTTTATTGTTTAGTCAGTTCATTCATCCAAATTAAAAAAGTCTCATTGAAATAAAAAACAAAACAAAAAAACAACTCTTTTTCAAGAGAGACCTGGCCAAGAGGGTAACAGTGATTTTCAGCAGCTGTCATGGTCCTTTTGGTCCTCAAGTGTTGACCTGCCTCTGTTGCTCTCTGTCCCCCTTGACCTCTATCTGACCTCCTCTGTCTGGCTTGGTGGGGGACTTGTAATTGTGTTTATTTTCAAAGTGGGTGTGACTTGGGTGGAGTCTGGCGGGCACACCTAGTGGAAATTATTATGTTGGCAGTATTTAAGGTTGGGGTTTTCCTCCACTGGTCGCCGGATTATTAGCTTCACTAAAGTAGTGAGCCAGGCCAAGCTCTCTGTTTACCTTGGATTTTCCTGCAGTTAACACCAACTTAAGCTGAATTAAACAGAACTGAACAACATCAAATGCAGACTGCAGAAATCCAAGGGTTTGAACCACTGAAGAGGAAGAGCAATAGATAATTGCATCATCAATGTAAAACAGAATCCAGCATCTTCACAAAGATTATTTATATAGAGAGCAAAAAGCCGATGTCCTAATACTGAGCCCTGGGGAACTCCTTTGGATACAGGAACAGACAAAGAAGACCCAGCAATATGGACACACTGCTCTAGCTGACAAGTAATTTAAAAACCATTTGACAGACAAACCAGTATTGTGTAGTCTGTTTAGCAAGGTGACTAAACAGGCAATTTTTTTTCCAGTCCATTGCATCAATAATGTCATTTACCACTTTGACAGCAGCTGTTTTCATGCTGTATTGTTTTCTAAAAACCTGATTTGTGTTGGGAAAGAATAGAATTTTTGTCAAAAATTATTTTGTAGGTGTTCACTAATTACCTTTTCAAGAGCTTTTGCTAGAAGACACACACTTTAGATATTAGTTATTAACAGCTTTAGGATTTCCTCCTTTCAGCAAAAGGAGAACATTAGGTGATATCCATTTAACAGGGATCTCAATGTTCAGAAGGGTGAGATTAAAAATATAAGTTAGAGGTTCTGCTATAAAATAAGAAAATGAGGATCAAGTTTGTCAGGGCCTGCAGATTTATAAGGATCCAACAGCTTTAGCGTTCTGTGAACCTCCATGACATTCAGAGAGGAAAGGTTTAAAAGATGAACCACAGATTCTATTAGAGTAGTTGATGAGAAAGTCTTGTGTCATTTACAATAAGAGCTGGCATTGTAGTTGCATCCCCATTAGAAGTTGTATTATTTTACAAAACTTCTTGGGATCATTAAGGTGCTCAGAGGGTTTTGAGAAGTAGATCTCTTGATCATTTTAATTAATGAGGTTGAAGGATTTCTGAGCTGTTTAAAAATTAGCCAGTCAGCTAGTCAGATTTAGTTTTTCCAGCCTGAGCCCAGGCAGCATCCCTTTCTCTGAAGAGACTGGACAGCTGTGGAAACAGACAAGGATTGTTTCAGCCCTTTGCTCTAAATTTGTAGAAAGGGTCATTCGTATCTATAATTTTGACAAAAGCATCGTAGCAGTATTTCCATGCAAGTTCTACATCATTAATGAGGTAGATGAGATCCCATGAAATAAAGCTTGCTCACAGAAATTTTTAGCATTCTCCTTCTTCTGCTTTTATCCAATTCAGGGTCGCTTGAGCCTATCCCAGCTGTCATGGGGTGAAAGGTGGGACACACCCTGGACAGGTCCAGTCCATCGCAGAGCCAACACAGAGAGACAAACAACCATTCATACCTAAGTTCAATTTAGAATCACCAGTTAACCTAACCCCCTTTGCATGTGTTTGGACTGTAGGAGGAAGCCAGAGCACCCGGAGAGAACCCACGCAAGCACGGGGAGAACATGCAAACTCCACACAGAAGGGCCTAGGCTAGCCGGCTTTTGGATTTGAACACTGACCCTCTTGCTGTGAGGCAACAGTGCTAACCACCACGCCACCGTGCTGCCTATGAAAGTTTTTGGTGTTGAAATTTTTAACATCATGCTTAAAATGTATTTGTGGTCTTTATTTTGGGAGCTTCGATTTTGTAAATGCAGCTGCAGCACAATGGTAACATATTACATTTGAAAATAAAAAATATTTATGAGGAGTATTAGTTAAAAATAAATCAATAAGTAAGGGTTTTTCTTAGCATTTAAGATTTGATTAAGTTAGACTGTTAAGTAGATGTGTGAGACTGAATGAATCACATGTAGAATGAAAACGGTCAGAAAGAGAAGACAACTAGTTCCAGTTTAAACCTCCAGCCAGGATAATTTCATTAACCCTTTGCGTTAATGTTATGTATTAAGTCCATTGTAACTAAAAAATAATGACTAAATGTGCAAAAAATACAAAGAAATGGAAAATCTTTTTTAACACGTATTTTTCTAGGTAGATGAATGTCACAGCTGTAATGCTCCAAAGCATAAATGAAAAACACATAAAAACCACCTGATAGTACATGCTGACAACATGAAGTATACTCCATCACAGGAAGTGCTGTGAACAGCGGATCAGATCGATAAAGCATCTGCTTATAATGTTTTTGTTGTGTGTGCGCTTTTTACTTGATTTCTGCAAACCCATCAGTGGAAGGAAAGAGTGCTCTGGGGCACGTTGAATGCATGATGTGTAAATGTAACTCCTCCAATTTTATATGCAAAAAAGAAATATTGCCTTATATTATCTGATTGCAGTTGCACATGCATTTAAAAATAGATATGCAAATAGGATCGCCAGTACTGCAGTTGGTCCTAAAGGGTCAAAATCTAACATAGATATTTGTTCACTTAATGATTTTAAAGCTCAGATTGTTTCCTAAGAGACACTGATAACTACATAATAGCATGAAATTTGCTTTTTTACATTAATTGCAGCACCACCACTCTGGAGCAGTTGCAATAAAACAAAACATTGTAACACCCAACTGCAATGCCTTTGTCTGTAACAGATTTAGAAATCCAAGTTTCATACAAAACAGGAATATCATTATCTAATGCTTTTACCCAGAGTTTCACTAAATCCAGTTTCGGAAGGAGACTTTTGATGTTAAGATGAATAATACCAAGGCCAGACCTAGTTTTAAAATCACAGTGGTACTCAAGCAGTTCAATTACAGTTGTGGTTAGGTTGTACTTTTTCAGAAAAAAGGAGTTAGAGAACAATGAAACATTTTCTCTTTACTGGTTTTTGTATGAACTGACTGATTTCTCCTGGCTTCTCATCCCTTTGGGGGATGAGAATAGTTTGGCATGAACCAGACATATGGAATAAATAAGTCAATAAAATGAGGTCAATAAGATCTCCACTGATATGTCTGATCACATTTGAAAAGCTTCTAAAAGACTTAAAATTCCAGTTAGTGCTTCAATAAATTGCCTAATCTCGATTTTTCTCTCTTACTCCTGTTTTTTCTTTTGGCATTTTTAAGCTCTACTTGCACCCTGGTTATGATCCACCAGCACGAAATGCAAATACTTATAGTTTTTCCCCTGGTCATAAGATTTTGTTCAGGAGTGTATGAGGAAGGTTACATTTTCCTCATCCCTCAAACCTTAAGGAATTTCGTCCCCTGGGGATTAATAAAGTATTTCTGATTCTGACTGAGAGAACATCTTCAGTCCCATATACAGCATGTCATTGTCATTTATTCTGTTTCAGTGGCACTTTGTCATGTGTCACTTTTCGCAATCTTTCTCAGGTTATGTATAAAAGCATTACAGAATATATATTTCTTATATTTTGCACTCTTTGAAGGTTGATGGATGTAGTGAAGGAGGACATGCAGAGGGTTAGAGTGACAGAAGAGGATCCTGGGATAGGGTGAGATGGAGGCAAATGATCTGCTGTGGGAGCCTGTAAAAAAGAACTTTTTATGTGGAACTTGATCTACATCCAGACACTCAGCATAGTCCAAAGCACTGTATACGTTCAATTCCTGAACATAACTTTTTTTTTTGCCAATATGTTTATTGTCTTTTTCAAAATGTTTTCACAAACACATAACATATACACATTACACACACAAACTGCATACCATTGCATCATTTTTCAATTCGAATAAACGTAATGAAATTGGATTAATTAACAAATTAAGAAGGAAAATAATTTAAATAAATAAAAATAAATACATTTTTTTAAAAAAGGAGGGGGGGAAGAAAGAAAGAAAGAAAATGGGGGCTACATTTTACAGCATTCTTAAATCATTTCAGAAAAATCTAGCACTTTCATTCGTCATAAATATTCATATATGGTTCCCAGAGTTTATCAAAGTCTTTTCGTTTGCCCTTGGCAATGTATGTTAATCTTTCCAGTCCAATACATTCAGAAAGTTCCTTCATCCACATCTTCATTGTAGGAGCATCCATA
>VUQH01001057.1:3546-20478 GCA_015106775.1 Etroplus canarensis
GTTTTTGCAGATGACGCCCAGACCCACGTGGCATCATCACTCACCTGTCCATGTCCTGCGGCAGGTCGGTCATGCTGTTGTTGCTCAGGTCAAGCAGCTGCAGGCTCGTCATCCTCAGAGTGCAGATGGGAATGGAGACAAACCTGTTCTCGGCAATGTCCAGATAAGCCAGCTGCTTCAGGCTGCTCAGCTGCAGACAGACGATACATAGTAACATGATTAGCCCAACATGACATCATCAACACAGTGTAACACGTCATTACAGCTAAACCACAGACTGTATAACTGAGTGGGAAAAGCGAAGCTGTAATCCTGCATTCTTTCTGATTTCCAGCAGGGGGGCGATGCCTCTGATTGTATAGAAGTCTGAAAAAGACATCTGAGCTCAATAAACACTTTACTGATGAGTTTAAGTTCCCTGTCTCTTTTTTTTGTCTTATTGGATAAAAATGATGTTCGTTTTACAAAGTATAGTCCCATCAAAGGCAAAAAAGAACTGAAAGCAGGGGCGGAGTTACAGTGGAAGTGACAGGTCACTCTATGTGCAAGATACATGAGAGAAGCTGTGTTAAAGGAATGTTAAGCTTTACTGGGTTGGTTTTCCAATCAACTTCCTGAAAAATCAAAGGATTATTTTGATACAATAGCTTATAATCAAAGGAACAGCCATCCATCCATTTTCTGCTGCTTATCCAGGTCCAGGCCACAGGGGCAGCAGACTAAGCACAGATGCCCAGACCTCCCTCTCCCTAGCCACCTCTTTTAGCTCTTCCAGGGGGAAACTGAGACATAATCTGCCTAGTGTGTCCTGGGTCTGCTCCCCTCCTCCCTGTAGAATATGCCCAAAATGCCTTAGCTTGGAGGGTCCTGAGGGTGTTTTGGTCCTGAACCACCTCATCTGGCTCCTTTTGACGGAGAGGAGTAGTCACCCGATTCTGAACCCCTCCTGAATGGCTGCACTTCTCACTTTATCATTTTAAGGGACAACCCAGAAACCCTTTGGAAGTTCATTTCTGCCCCTTGTACCACAATCTTATCAGAGCTTGTGGCCACAGGTGAGGAAAGGAACATAAATAGACCAGTACCACAGATGCTATGCTGATCTATCTATGGATCTCCTGCTCCCTTCTTCCCTCAGTTGTGAACAAGACCCCGAGATACTTGAATTCCCCCCTTGGGACAGCAACTCATTCCCAACCTGGAGCAGGCACTCCACCCTTTTCTGGTTAAGAACCATGGCCTCAGACTTGGAGGTGATAATTCTCATCCCAGCCCCTTCACACTCAGCTGCAAATGACCTCAGTGCAGACTGGAGGTAGTCATTTAATGAAGCCAACACAACCACATCATCTGCAAAAACCAGAGATGAGATCCTGCAACCACTGAACTCAACATCCTCAGCTCACCTTGGCTGCGCCTAGAAATTCTGTCCATAACAGTTATGAACAGAATTAATGACAGAGGTCATCTTTTAAAGCAGAAATAAACATGTTTACAGCCTGTTTTGGTACCTATAGCTAATGTCTCCCTTCAGAACAACTATAAAAACGATCAGTATTTTTATAACTCAGCTGTTTAAACTGCATTAGCACTTAAAGTTTCCATTACTAGGGGTGTGGCCTCTTTGACTGACAAGTGGCTGTAGCTGCTAATTGGAGTCACTGAACTGGACCTTTGGACAGCCTTTGCGCCGCTGGTGCCTTTTGGAACATTTTTAATGCAATTATATGACCAATAACATGGCTACTGTGCAGGTAATTGTACTAAATTCCAGGATCTTATTTGATACTTAACACAAATTAGCAGCAATCTGTGTCTATGTGATCCACCCATATGGTCTATGGATCCAGTGTTCACAGCGGCCACACTGATTGAAGAGTTGAGGTCTGGACTTTGATTGGGCCATTGAAACCCGCTGATTCTTTTCTTTTTCAGCCATTTTGCTGGAGATTTGGTTCCTAAGGTTGTCAAGCCAGGGGTGACAGTAGGGATAAGCTCCTACTATCTGCTAAATGCTCTCAATGGCACACATCTCAAATAACTTTCTACACAGTTTAAAGTCTGATAAATGATCTATGTGTAGCTCTACATACTGAAGAATGACTGATTGGCCCCCCTCACCTCAAACGGCAGCTCGGACAGGTTGTAGTTTCCCGCAAGTTCGAGTCTCTCTAGGTTCTCACAGTTTCCGAGCTCTGGAGGAACTCGAGACAGTCGGTTGTAGCCGACATTCAGTTCCCTCAGCCCCGTCAGTTTACCTGAGGATACAGATAAAGGGTGTCTGGTGACCAACAAAAACTGACTATATTTAGGCGTGCACAGTAAGTTGTGGAAGAATAAAAGGATGATGACTGATGGATGGATGGAAGGATATCTCACCGATCTCAGGTGGCAGCTCTGTGATGGCATTTTTGGGTATGTCCAGCACAGTGAGCTGGGTGAACAGAGCCAAGTAGTCAGGCAGTTGGCGGATTTTTGTCCCCCTGACATGCCACTCCTTCAGGTAGGTCATCCACTGCAGTTCCCGGGGAAAGTCCTGCAGATGATTCCCTTATTCACACTTATTTCCTGACAGATAAACACGATAAAATGTGCAAACCACAAATACATTAACCGACTCACCAGCCAACGATCTCCATCCAACTGAAAAATCAGTTTCATCTCATCTGGATCCTGCTGAACTTTCTGATCCTGCTGCTGATCTGATTCTAACAAATTTACAACAACATCATCAGCAAATATAGAAACATGATGGCAACACTGCAGCAAATTCCTGTTTAAAAATAACTCAAAAGCTTTTAAAATTAACTGATGTGGATTAATCCACTGTGGCGACCTCCTGGGGAAAATACAACGGCACGGTCGAAGGTTTAAAGCTGATAAAAGAAAGTGAACAAACAACTGCCACGGAATTAGGATCAGACAGTACTTTCATGTAGTACCAAACTGTACCACCAGATAGTGCAGAGAGTCTGTATAGCCTTTATTTAGCCACTTTAATCATTAAGAACAAATTTTTACAGTGGTGAGCTGTGTAAAGGCAAAGCCTCCTAAGGATGGAAAACAGCAGCCTGAAAGCAGGCCCGAAACATCTCAGCACACTCACTGCTAAAATGCTGCCCCCTAGTAGTGAAAGTTTAAAATAAATTCTGCAGAGGGTTGTAAAAAATGACCTTTAACAACAAGTTAAATGGTTTTAAAATATGTATAAAAACTGAATGGCAACACACAAGGAAGCTTTAAACAGAATGTAATGTGATTTAATAGAAATGACCAGTCGCATGTAGCTCTCCGTGCTGTGAGAAGCCTGTGCATCTATTCAGAGAGGTCTGTGAACCTGGAAAATGTCCAGATGCTCTAGGCTGACCACTATGGCTAATAGTGCAATAAAAATGTTCCCATGGCTGTTTGGATTTACTGTGGTGTTTAGTGCTAGTTATTATTGATTGTCTCAACATATGAACTAAAGGCTCCTCGAGTTGCTTGTGTTGAAAAATGCAAAAAATGCAAAAAATAATTTATTGTACACTACATGTCCATAAGTACTGGGTCACAGCTCTTAATCACTGAATCATTGCCACAGGTGTACAAAATCCAGCAGCTAGCCATGCAGTTTGTCTTTACAAACATTAGTGAAAGAATAGATCACTCTAAAGAGCTCCCTGAATTCCAGCGTGGTACTGTAATAAGTATCCCTCCTAGATATTCCACCATCATCAGCTGTAAGTGGTATTATTACAAAGTGGAAGCATTTAGGAACCACAGCAACTCAGCCACCAAGTGGCAAACCACATAAAGTTACAGAGCGAGGTCACCTAGTACTGAGGCACATAGTGTGTTAAAAGCAGCTAACGCTCTGCTGACTCAATAACTGCAGAGTTCCAAACCTCCTCTGCCATCAATATCAGCAAAAAACTGTGCACTGGGAGCTTGATGGATTTGATTTGCGTGGCTGAGAAGCTGCATGCAAGCCTTACATCACCAAGCACAATGCCAAACATGGATGGAGTGGTTTAAAGCACACTGCCACTGGATTCTGGAGCAGTGGAAACCTGTTCTGTGGAGTGACCAATCACGCATCTCTATCATTCTGCTGGATAAGTCTAGGTTTGGTGAATGTCAAGAGAATGTTACCTGCCTGACTGTCAATTTTAACGGAGCAGTGATAATGCCGGGAAGCAGTGAAGGGAAATCTTAATGCTTCAGCCCTTTTCTGTTCCAGCATGACTGTGTCCTAGTGCACAAAGCAAGCTTCATTGGTGTGGAAGAACTGGACCTCAACTCTGGCAGAACGGAGACTGTGAGCCAGGCCATCTCGTGTCTGAACTCACAAATTATCTTCTGGATGAATGAGCAAAAATTCCCACAGACATACTCCAACATCTTGTAGAAAGCTTTCCCAGAAGAGTGGAAGCTGTTACAGCTGCAAAGGTGGCCCAACTCCATATTAACGCCTACAGATTTAGAATGTGATGCTGTAAACGCTCCTGTAGGTGTAATGTGTAGGCAGTCCAATACTTTTTTCCATACAGTGTTGATGGTCTTTGACATGCAGCAGTCTGTCTAACCAAGAGCCAAAAACAGGTGAGATCTGTCGGCCCAGCTCTAGGATGCTTGTAGCTCACTCTCAACATAAAAGTGGAACTTGAATTTGGTAAGATGCTGTTGTTTCTTCCTGTTTTAACTTTCTTAGTTTAGATGAAAAGTGCAGCACATTTTTTGCTGTGATATTCTTTCTTCATCTGTTCCCCCTGAAAGCCTGTCTCATGTCATATAATTCTGCTGTTTAAGGAAGTGACACAGCATCCTCTTTTCACCTCTAACCTCCCTTGCGTAGATCACTCAGCACTTCCTCAGAAAGCTTTTTCTCTGAGCTGAGCGGACTAAACACACACCAGGGGAGCTCTCAAGTTTCCAAGTGGCCCCCCTCTGGTAGCTGGCACAAAGTGGGCCCCGATTACTGCCTGCTGCACTTCTGAAAGTGATCATGTAATCATGGGTTGTAATGAGCAACAACAATGATCTATCGAAGAGCAAATATACTGAATCAGAATGAGCATTTAGCTTCACAGTTGGTGCCATGTTTACATGTAAAGCCTGTTTGACTGATTGATATTATTCATCGTTAATATACACGTGAAATTTCTGGGAGCCTTTACAGCTACTTATTAATAAAGATAATATTGCACGCATCTATCCTCCTGTCTAACAAACAGCTACTGTTCTCCTTTGGGGTGATGTCACATTAAGTATAAAGGACTTAATAATGTAAACTAGAAATCAGGAACTTTGAGATAACACCTGTTTTCAGACCATTAGGTCTGTAAAAAATTAACACCTTTATCTTAGCCTCACCTGTTCCCTGAATGGGAAGTCACAACCTCATCTATTCATATGTGAAAGTTTTATGTGAAAGGGGAAATTTTTGAAAGATTAGACATTATCACAAGGCTGTGGGAAAATGAAGGCGAACGATGGTTCGTGATGAAGATAACAGAGTGGGTCTTACACACCCTGCGTCACTGTACCGCGCCTGCTGTTACAGAGCACCACAAGATTGATGTGATATGATATAAAATTAAAGAATACACTCTCCGGCACACATTTGATTTATTTTGGAGGAGAATTATTCCCAGCACTGCGCGGTCTCGGAGCTGCTATCTCCTCAACATAACGCCTGGTGTGCAATCGTTACATCTACTGTACAAATAATAAAGACAATAGAGATCAATAGACTGCCTCCTCTACATCAAGGACATGCATGCACACAGCAACCATTCAACAGCTCATTGCAAACATTCAGTACAATGCCAAGTTTTCCAGTAAGAAAGCACATCTACTGATCCTGGGATAAAATTAACCAGAAGTAAACGTCTCATTGGGAACGTCCCTCGACATGAAAAGCTCTGTTGCTCAAACATTAGCGTTTTTGCTACAATCTTGACAACTTTAACACTATCAGATGGGATGACAATTCCCTAACAAAAGCATCTTCCGATTCAAATAAAAGCCCTCTGGAAAGAGGAATTTAAGCAGGAAGGCTACAATACTAATAGGCTCATCACATAGTAGCCCCACAATTCCTTTGTTTTTTCATCTCAGGTTTGAAGCAAGCGCGGTAGTTCAGTCCTCTGCTCGTCCATTCGCCCTCCTTGGACCCTCAAGAGGAGGGAGAAGAAGTCCTCATCGTCCATGGGACCGGGAGCCCTGCTTCGCTGGTCCTCCAGCCTGCCCTGAGCCTGTGGGTCAAAGTAAAGCGGGAACATGAAATCCTGGAAGTCTGCAAAATGTTTGCTGCCATAACTATGCACTTGTGAGAATCTGAAAGTTTCTCAGACACCAAGAAGACAACATCTTAGCCCATGATAAAAACAACTGAATGAATACGTTTGGACCGCGTACTTGTGTGGTGAGAATCATATCATACAGATCCTCTTTAGGCACGGGGACGGGCGCTGGCTTTTTCACAGAGAGGGACAGCTGTTTTATACTCCCTCTGAAACTTCTGGTCTTCATTTTTGGAGGTGAAGACCTTCCGAGCTGCGCTCTCTGGTCATCTAGCCGCCGTGCTTGTGCAGTGGCCACCAGGTCAAAAAACTCCTCTTTCTGCAGTGAAGTCATGGAGGAAAAGACGACTGTGAAGAAATGAGAGAAAAGAACTCGTGTGGTCAATCGGCCAGCGGGCAAGAAAAAAACATGGAACTATGGTTGTTTCAAAACATTCCTGAGTCAGGGAGAATGGGTGGTTTCATGTTGTTTCTTCTTGTTCAGCATGAGTCAAGGTCGTGACGTAAAAACAAACGCAACAGTTGTATCACTTTCATTATTTTACCAAGGTAAAACAGAGCTCTAACCTCTGTTGACTGGTTTGGAAGTGTTGGGCTCAGAGTGGCACCTCCTCCTCCTGACCCCACGCTCTAGCCTGAAGGAGCAGCGCTGGTCATTGAGCCGTCTCCCCTCCTGTAAGGTGCAGAGCAGCTCGAACAGTGCATCTGGGAAGTCAGGGGTTAACCGGTGAGCCTGAGAAAACATGGGTGGGAGGCAGAAAAGGAATGAAGGAGAAAGAAAAGGTTTCTGAGTGAGTGGCAGAGACTGTTTGTTGGCAAAGCAAAAGAATCCACTCCTACGTACTCCCACGTGCTCAGTAATAAAGTCATACCTGCAGTTTTTCCGCCATGAGTGTTTTTCTCATGTGGTGGCTGGTGGCACGGCATTAAGCGAGGCGATTACTAACCTTTTTTAGATCCTCCTCTTGCTTTGTTTCCCCCTCAGGTTGTTGCTCAGAGGAATTCAACTTCTTTATGTCCACTTGTGAGGTGTTTTGTTTGGCCGTTTCATCCTCTGTGTTACTGGGTTTCTCAGGTTTTTCTTTAATCACCGTCATTTCATGCGTCTGCCCTTCGCTCTCACTGTCATCCCTTTTGAGTCCATCATTTGTGCTTTCAGTTTTCTCTGGTTTGTCCTCTCTTGCACCATCTTCCTCTGTGTTTGTCTGTTGTTTTTGTGAGCTTTGCTCTTCCAAATTGATCTCACCCACTACTTCTTCTTGCTTGTTTTCCCCTCCTGTGTGCTCCTCTTCCGTTTCGAGAGCAGACTCCTCACTACAGCTTTGTACGATGGTATCTGAACCGCTCACTGCCTTAATTTTAGTGACAACCTCGGGCATGTCTCCATCTTCGATGATGACAAGAGGTTCCAGCAGCTCCTCTTGAGCCATTTCAGCTTTGATATGTGTGTGGTACAATAATCTCTCCGTCAATCCTGGCAAGGGGGTCCAAAGAAGCAGGGCTTAAATTAAAAAAAAAAAAAATCAGAATACCGTTAGTACTTCAGAAAAAATGACCACAAGTAAACATGTCATGCATGTACACTGGATTTAATAGACATGATGACTACTACAGAGCAGCTGTGTCGTCCTTTGGCAACGAAAAGCATGAGAAACCAGTTTGACAGGTTCCAGCATGTAGGCTACAAATGTTTAAGCTGAACATTTTTGAAAAAGTCATATCCTTCTCTTAGCTGTGGGCTTGTGACAGTGTGATCACAGATGCCAGCTTCTTGTTGTTGATCGCTGATCACTGTTGTATATTTCCCCCAAAGTTTCACTCTAATAACTCATGCTGACAGACCATTTTATGTTCTTTTCCCCTTAAAAGTCAGTCTGTCTACCACAAAGTGAATTTAAATTCAGTAATTTCTTTCCTTACCTTTATGTTTGGGCTTTTATCTCCTCAAAACATCATCTTTTGAAGTCACCACAGACTGAGCACAGCATTTTTGGCTTATCACTTGTCTTGTCAACGTCTTTATTAAGACAAAAAAAAAAAAAAAAATGCTATGAAAAGTTTCACATGCCGACGTGACAAGCTCTCGCCTTCTCTATCTGCCTTGCTACCTTCTGTCTCTCTCTCGTCTCCTCTCTTCCTGTTCCTCTTACCACAGCCCACCCCTATTTACTTGGCCCAAATCTGACTAGTCAGGTTTTAATGAAATATTAGTGTGAAAAGCAGAATCGACCCCCTTTTGTGAATGAGGTTAATGTAAGTGTGTTTCCAAGCACAGGATTTTATAATCCTTTGTATACTTGTGAAAGCAGCTGCTGCTTAAACTGCTGTTCAGTTGGTTATGTTAGCCCCAAGTGCAGCATGTTGAAACAGGCGCGCAGTTTTTCTTAACACTCTGTGGTTTTCACATCCTGTTGACTTGCAGCTAAAACGAGAAGTATAGTCAGACAAGTAAGGGAAGCTTTCTAAGTGAGATTATCACTTTAAAAACAAGAAAGTAGTTTGTTTCATCTTAATCCTCTGTTGGTACTTGGAATAAGGCTTAGCACTTTAGAAAAGTGAAAGAAGTAGGGTCCTGCTTTATATGTGACTGCACAGTCTTTTTTTTTTTGTTATCCTTGCCCCCCGACCCCCGTGTTAAGCTAATGTCCCTCAATTTAAAGTCAACACGTGAGTTTCACAAGAAATATGTGGTTAAAAGAGAAGGAGAGCGAGAGACATGTAAATCTACACAAACCCAAAGGTGATTAGCAGATACACTACATGGACAAAAGTGTTGGGCCACTCATCTTAATCCTTAAATCCAGGTGTTTCATTCAGTCCCATTGTCACAGGTGTATAAATCAAGCACTGAGCCACACAGTCAGCCTGAATGGGTCGTTCTGAAGAGCTCGCTGAATTCAATGCTGCTGGTGCAACTAGTCAGTTTGTTCAATTTCTTCCCTCCTAGATATTCTACAATCAACTTTAAATGGTGGTATCGCAAAGTGGAAGCGTTTAGGAGCTGCAGCAACTGGCAGATCACATAAAGTGACAGAGCAGGGTTGACAAGTGCTGAGGTGCACATTGTGTTCAAGTCGCCAGCCCTTTGTGGAGTCAGTAACTGCAGAGTTCCAAACCTCCTCTGGCATTAACATCAACACAAAACTGTATGTCAGGAGATTCACAGCCTGGGTGTCCATGGCCAGGCAGCTGCATGTAATCCTTATGTCCCCAGGCACGATGAATATATATTTTTCCATAATTTTATATTCTCTATATTTTTATAGTGGATGCTTTGTTTACTGTAGCACCGTGGGACCCTAGAGCAACGCAGTTTCAATCCTCTGTATTACTCATATTGCAGAATTGACAATAAAGCTACTTTAAACTTTGAACATAATGGCAAGTTTTAGATGGAGTGGTGCAAAGCACGCCAACCAATCATGCGTCTCTCTCTGACAGTCTGATGGATGAGCTCGGGTTTGGAAGTGCCGGGACTTGTTTTTCTGGGGTTGGCCCAGGCCCCTCGGTTCCAGGGAAGGGAAATCTTAATGCTTTAGTTTACCAAGACATTTTGGTCAATTCGTTGCTTCCAGCTATGTGGCAACAGTTTCTGTCCACGCAGTGTATAACAGCAGATGAAATAAAGAGGTGACAAATTTAACAGTAATTGAAATTAAAAGAGGAACACATGGGTGTAGAAAGCCAACAGCAACATGTGTCCTTTATATGATGAACTTTAACCTGCATAGACTGTGTGTGTGTCCTTTAAGTTAGATTATAGGAAACTTGTAGCCTAACATGTCCCACATTGTCTCACACAGATGTACTGTTTGCTCCACTTTCAGCTGGGCGCAATAAGCCACACAATCAGCAGGTTGTATAATTGGATGTCATCTCTGTGTCATCCACCCACACGCAGACATCCACCCCCGCACACTGCTGCTTCCTGAACGCTGCAGGGCGCGCAGATGTGTTGTTGTTGTGGCTGCTTTAAACCCAGAGTGCTAGTCCGCCGCGCAGAGACGCGTCGGCTGTCGCGCCGCGCCGTCCGCGCACAGTCTTGTACCGTTTCCTGTCAGTCGCTAGGGGACCCTGCTCTGCGCGATGCCTCGGATCAGGCTGCGTTGCGTCTGTGAGCGCAGTCGGGCAGCAGTCGTCGCCACTGTGCGTCGCTGAAGATGTTGCAGCAGCAGCAGCCTCTGACGGGCAGTGGGCCGTCCAACGGCCGGGGACTCGGCGTGAGCGGCCACCCCGGGATGCACGCTCTCAACTCGGTTCACCAGCCCTCCCAGCACCGGCCCGACGGAGCGGAGCCGGGCCTCGAGGGCGCAGAGAACGGACACGAAACCCGCAGAGACATCGGGGACATACTGCAGCAGATCATGACTATCACCGACCAAAGTTTGGACGAGGCACAAGCAAAGTGAGTGACAGCTGTGAGTTTTAAGACGCATTCAGCGGCCGCTTTGTGGACTCGCAGTGTCAAAGTTTCCTGAACTTCACTCTATTGTTTGGATTATTTAGCCAGAGGCTAACTAAATCTCTGGCTAAATCACACAAGCAGAGTGGCTTTGGTGTAACCCGCTCAGATTTAAAAGGATATGAAAATGCCTGCTGTTTTCTGGCTTTTACTCACAGACGCGCATTTCTTTTAGCGGCGTTTGTCAAAATTTAGCTATTGTTAGCATGCTAGGCTAACGCGGGCTAACAAGCGACGGCTACAATAAGCAGCTAGCAGACAGCGCGGATATAAACGTTCTTAAAGCGGCTTACTGCGACTATTACGAATTAATTACGGCGCAAACAAGTAAATGTGCAACAGAACTTTACTGGCTGTTGCGCACAGGTAGCCGACCGGTGACTGGCTGCCTCCTCAACTCACAGCTAGCCACAAGCTAACGTTTGTTAAGTTAGCGCTGAAGCTAGAAGCAGCCACTTTGTGGGTTGTGTTGTGTTGTGTTTGGGTCAGTTTGCATGCTGTCACTGTGTCCGTCGGTCCGCTCTCTCACACACACGGGCTGTCAGCTCATCCCTTTGTCTCTCTTCATGTGCAGGAAACATGCGCTCAACTGTCACCGAATGAAGCCCGCGTTGTTCAGCGTCCTGTGCGAGATCAAGGAGAAGACTGGTGGGTTTCTGTGCACGACTTTTCATGGGGTCTCTGTTCGCACGCATGACTTTCCACCGTGTTTACACGTGCTGTGGGCTCCTGCAGGTTTATTACACCGTGTTGACGTTGTGTCATCAGGAGCCAATAAAGCCACGAACGAGTTTAATGTCAAACTAAGTAAGCACTTAGTCGTTATACTGAGATAAAAGCAACTCAGTCAGTCATAATGTCAGAATCAGTATACTTTATTAATCCCGGGGGGAAATTACTTGTGTTGCAGATCCAGGTATACAGCTTTAAACAGTTCAATATCCAGAACAGTGAAGATGAGTATGAAGTCTGGCAAATATACATAAATATGAATACTGGAAATAAATAAATAAGACTTTATTTATCCCACAAATGGGCAATTCAGTCATTACAGTAGCAAAGACACAGACTGTCCACACAGGAACACATTCAACCACGATGCTCCACAGAACGCCACAGGACATCGCTCTTACCTGTGGACATCAAACGTTACAACTCCTCCTTATGGGCAGTTTCATCTAATACTGTATATATAACATTCACATATCTATATACTCACACTCAAGTTCACTCATTCTGTATATATAACTTTGCAGCTGTCCTAATTCTATCACACTGTATATTGGGTTAATATGTTTATAGATACATATTCATATATATTATTATATACATATTTCTATTTATTTCTAGTATTCATATTTATGTATATTTGCCAGAGTGTTGTAACATAAGAATTTTCAAAAATAAAGAAGTATTCTGATATTGAGATACATATACAAATTTACAGATCTATGTATTACTTATTACATATATATATGTATTACTTTTACTTTGTACTTATATTCACTGTTTCTGTATATCCAACTGTTAACACATTGCATATCTGTTATATATGTACATATATTTATATTTAATATTTATGCATATTTAACGGAATGTGTGCAACTTAAGTAATTTCCCCTTGGGGATTATTGAAGTATTCTGATTCTGATATATATAAAAATATAAAAAGTGACATATTGACAAGAAATATAAAAATACAAAATAGACACAATCTATGTAGTATAAAAGTGATGTACATGTATAAACATGGGGAAAAATTAGGTAGTGGGCTGAATAAAGTGACTATAAATATAAAGTGGCAGAAAAACAGTAGTGCACAAGTGAACAGAATTAATATTATATATATAGTATTATAAAACTAGGGCAGTTGCAAGTTAAATGTACAGAATGAGTGAGTATGAGTGTGAATATATAGATATGTGAATGTTATGTATACGTTTGTGTGTACAGTATTTACACAATAATTTGCAATATTAAGTTCTGTTTGGTGTATTATTGGATTCATTCCACGACAGCTGGACAAACATAGGGTGTAATTAATACAGAGCAATTCATTATAGTCGTTCAGCTGCTTCAAGGACAGATACAGGAAATCTTTACAGCCTTACGCCACAATACCTGCATTTATTATCAGCGTACTTTATTAATCACAGGGGTTAATTGCTTAGATTACAGAGACCCGATTAAACATTAATGAATGTAAATATAAAAGAAGGTGTGGAGATAAAAATAAATGAACTCTAAAAAAATAAAAATAAAGCAACACTATATACAAATATATACAAGATTTCTTCTTCTTCTTTTTCCTGCTCCCGTTAGGGGTCACACAGCGGATCATCTGCCTCCATCTCACCCTGTTTTTACTTATTAAGCTCCTTTTTGTATCACATTTAGGATGGCACTCCAGTTATACAAGTACAGCCGTGTGAAATACTGAGGCTAGAACGCTCCAATACAATAAATGAAAAATGTAGTCATAAATAGTTTAAAGTAATTCTAATAAGGCAATAGTAAGTAGCATAAATAACATAAAAGGCAATGCAATGTAGATAAAAAGTGTGCAAAGGTGACATGTATTATTTCACTTTTTAAATTTTTTATGCCCTCCTTTTTTTGTCATTTTTACACTTTGAGCCCTTTAGCCTTAAAATGGTGTTATGGTGTTATTAAGCTATTTTACTTTATTTGAGCTATGTTTGTTATAAGTTGCATTTAATGTTTTGGCTGTTATAACACAGGAATTTTCCAACTTTCTGTTGGGATAAATACATTTTATCTTATCTTACACAGCTGGTAACTGTACACTTCAGGTCAAAGCACAGTTAAAACACTTTGGATTCATTTATATCACAGTAGAAACGAGGATGATGGGTAATGCTGAAGAGAAATTCATTTAGATTCCACCCACAGTTGCACAGAGGAACCTGAAAAAAAAATTCTTGTAAAGCAATTTTTTATCTTCAAGTGAAAGAATTGGGTTGTTTATGACTCCAGATGGGGATAGTTTAGAAGTGTAAAAAATGTTTCCTGCAGTGAATTCGTCAGTCTTCTTTTCTTACACATTTCATAGTTTGTTTGCAGGAATTGAAGCGTTGGTGTGGGAAGGATAGTAGAAAGTTGTGTGAAATGTATGTGTGTTTCTTTTATTATTACAGGCTTTTATTTAATGTGATTTTCAACTTGTAATCACTACACTGAGGTTTTCACTGGGTGTGATAAAAATGAGCAGGATTAGAAACGAGCACATCAGAGGGACAGCTCAGTATGAGAAGATTGGACATAAAGTCAGCGAGGAAAGGCTGAGATGGTTTGGACATGTGCAGAGGAGAGATAGTGGCTATATTGTGCAAAGGATGTTAAAGATGGAGCTGCCAGGCAGGAGGAGAAGAGAATGACCACAGAGAAGATTACATGTAAACTATAATGCGATCATAAATGAACCCACTCGGTCATTTCAGTTCCTAAAGTTGCCTGGCTGCTTGAGGGTTACAACATACGCTCAGCCTTCAGTCTGACAGTATTGCCACGAGTAAAAAGGATGGTGATCTAGAGTGGGTAAAAGTGATTGTGAGCCTCACGTGTAAACTTTATACAAGAGCAACACAAAACAAATTGATGGCACACAGAAGAAAGATTTTATTTCTAAACATAGATTACTGAAGTCTTTACAGACACATCATTGGTTAAGGCTGAACTTGAACAGAATGTCAGGTAGTGAGTCTTTTACCTACAAAACCAAGAGACTTTTGCTTCATCAACAGGTCTGTCAATGAGGAACACTCAGGAGGAGGAGCCTCAGGATCCTCAGCTGGTGCGACTGGACAACATGCTGCTGGCTGAAGGTGTAGCTGGGCCTGAGAAGGGCGGTGGGGCCGCCGCCGCCGTGTCTGCTGCCACCAGCTCCGGGGGGATGTCACCTGACAGCTCACTTGAGCACTCCGACTACAAAAGCAAGTTGAGCCAGATTCGCAGTATCTACCACACTGAGCTGGAGAAGTATGAGCAGGTACCGTGTCGCAATAGCATTCAAGTGCTGACATTGCCCGTACACGCTTGCCTGTACCTAAAGTCGCCCGCAAGCAACTTAATCCTTTAGCGTGTTAGGTCTAGAGTTCACAGCACATAACTTTTTTTTAGGGGGAATTCATTTCATTTCTTTCCATTTGTTAAGGTATGAGCTCCAGATGTCTCTGTTGAAAGGCACTTTAGGCTTAATAGACCAACAACCTCCACTGAAAGCCTTGTTATGAGCAGTTATTCAAAATGAAATTCAGATCTCATATAAAATGCAGGCTCCGGCAAGACAAACTTAAATTCTCTCCCCATATTTAGGATTAAGGATACACATTTACTATATGGACAAAAGTATTGGTCCGCCTACAGGAGCTTTTATGACATCCCATTCTAAATCCATAGGCACTGATACGGAGTTGGTCCGCTCTTTGCAGCTACAACAGCTTCCACTCTTCTGGGAAGGCTTTCTACAAGATTTTGAGGTGTTTGGGAATTTTTACCCATTCATCCAGAAGAGCACTTGTAAGGTGATGTTGGATGAGAGGGCCTGGCTTGCAATCTCCAATTTTTGTTCATCCCAAAGGTGTTTGATGGGGTTGAGGTCAGGGCCCTGTGAGTACCAGTCAAGTTCTTCCACACCAAACTTATCCAGCCATGTCTTTGTGTATGTTGCTTTATTCTAACAGTGGCATCTTGTTAGAGTACTGTGCTTGGATTCAGTGAGTTCTTTATAATGACCCGTTTTGGGTTTTTTTTTTCAGAAATGTTTGTAAAGGGCAGACTGCATGGCTAGGTGCTTGATTTTATGCACCTGTGGAAATGGGACTGAATGAAACACCTGGCTTCAATGATTAAGCATTCCAGCCAAATACTTTTGTCCATATAGTGTATGTCAGTACAGGGTATTTGTCTCACTGCGATTGTGTATTTCAAGAACCAATACAAATGGATTCAATAGCACAGTAACACTTAGTTCTCATTACTTTGCAAGAAGGTGGAGGCAGTTTGGAAACACTTTTTATCAAGCAAAGGTAAATAAACTGAAAACTTTGGCCTGCTGTATTTGTCAAGAGATTAAAAATTAATTTCTTTAAAAAATCCAGTCTGATAAAACATCTGAAGAACCAAAGCAGCTGCATGAAAAAGCCCATCAGCAGCTTGTTGCAGGACGTTTTGGCCCTTTAGCTTCACCTGGCAGTGTTAGAGTTAGAGGGACATTTGAAAAGTTCTGCGAATGTTTAAGCTCAGAAAAGATAAAGAGTAAGACATTATTAGAACTGTACTGTTATTAAGAACTTACATAAGTACTTTTATCACTGATCTGTAGTTGAAATGACCTGTTGGCATTTTATTACACATAACACACCTTGTCCTTTTTAGTGGGACTAGATTATACTTACAGAGGTTTATAGTTTATATTTACAGGTTTTTATTGTACTCTTTCCTAATTATTAGCGGTAACTATAGTAATAAATCAATTTACATTTTAGGTGTAATAGTCATTTCCAGTTTGTTTCATCAGATGTCACAGATTACCTTAATGAAGTGACCACTAAGTGCATATGCTTACCAATCAGGACAATGATCATTTAACATTAATAATAGTCATTATTAATAGAAGTTTCATATATATGCTGTCCTCAGTGAGCTATGTGTCACTAGACAGCCAGCTAACAAAAAAAATAAGGCCACACAAGGGTTGCTTTTGGTCTATAGTCCTTGGCTTGTATTCTTATTTTCCATATTTGTAACTGAAATTAACAGAAAGAGTAGTAAATTAACAACTTATACATAACTTATCACATGAAGTGCTACATTGAAATAGCTTAGCTCAAACACTGCAAACCATAAGCATACATACATTCATGTTACGTTTCTACTATTCTCACAAACACATTCTCACTTACAAGACGAATATCCTCCAAGGCACAAACGTTTAGGGCACTCTGGGTACACAAATGAGCTACTAGGAAAAAGTTCTACCAAGAAAGTGAGCTAACCGTTAGAGAAAGTGCGTCAAAGATCTACTCTTAAACAAATCTGAGCGAGCGCTCACTTTCAATGAAAAAAAAAAAATAAATACAAAGATCATTTATATGCCAGATCTCTTACTCCAATGGATTTTTAACAGTTTTATAACTAACTTACTTATTTTACAACTAATTA